>JAMKQA010001219.1:0-24349 GCA_024699735.1 Posidonia australis
CATAGATTAGTTAATTGTATGATACTTATAGATGATATTTTTAGTAATATGAATAAAAATGAGTATATAGATTCATTTAATGATAAAATAAAAACAACTTTATATAATTTATTTGAAGAATATGTTAGAAATTATGGTGAAACATCTAGTGGTCAAGTATCTAGTTCTTTATGGAGTAAATTAAATAAAAAGAAGGAAAAATATATATAATCAAGTACAAATAATGAATTAGATAATTATTTAGAATCCCCAATTACTTTTAGTGATTTAGAAATAGATAACTTAGATATATTAAAGGGGTGGTCTGCTACAGCTATTAGGTTTCCTATAGTAGCAAAAATGATAAAAGATTTACTAACAATTTTGACGTCAATTGTGGCGTCAGAATCTGCATTTTCTGCAAGAAAAAGAGTATTAAATGATAAAAGATGTAGATTATCAGAGAAGCCTGTAAAAGTCTCCGTTTGTTTAAAAGATTGGTACAATACGGTTGACCGTCTTTAAGGATTGAGCTTGGATTCTAAATCAGAAGATGATGATGATGTGGCATCAACTTCAACAGGCAGAACAGACTCCACAATTGAATAAATATTGATGTAAAATTGTAAAAATAAAAAATGTAAAAAAAAATGATGTAAATATCTTTTGTATTTTTTTTATGTAAAAAAAATGATGTATTTAAAATATTTTTTTATTAATAAAAAAATAATTTTAAAAATAAAATTTGGGCCCAATGGACCGACCCGTCGGCCCGGTAGCCCGACCCACTAACGAGCCATGGGCCATGTCAGGCCCATGACCTCCCAAAGGAGGCCCGACCTGGCCCAATCCAGGCTTGGTCGGGCCTCCTGTTTTGTGGACTGGAGGCATAAGAAAAGATTGATTTCATCTTAAAGATGATAATGAAGATATACTTGGTCTTAATGTACCATATCTTAGTGCAATTAGTGCTCTAATGTACCTTATAAATTGTACACATCTTAATATAGTATTTGCTAGCATTTTGCTTTCCAGGTATAGTTCTACACCTACTCGGAAACATTGGAATGGTGTTAAACACATATTACGTTATCTTCGAGGAACAACTTGTAGATATCCCATATTCGTATTTCTGAAAGTTAACTAAAGATAGAAAATCTTGAGACATACTAAATCACATAACTAAGGACTTTTAATGTCTTCCAATTTTTCCATTTTTTATTTAAGAGCTTTTTTTACTTTTCCTGATTCAAAGTTGTTAGCTATGGTAAAGCTAACAAACTCAAATTAATGGCAAAATTGAGTACCTTGAACATTGTTTTTGATATGAGATTGCTAGTTGTGGCAGAATTAACACTTTCATTCTACTCAAGCTAGTGGTAAGTTTGAGTACATTAAGAATATTTAATGCAAGTTTAATGGCTATAGCAGAGTTAATACTCTTATTGAACGCAAATTAATGGTAGATTTGAGCATTTGAATGTTAAACAAAATGTTTTTATCATTTTATGGAATTTCTGAAGTTTTTTCAAACTTTTAATACGTCTCTTTGGATTAATATAAAAGATAGAAGATAAAATGCAAAAGACCACCTAGTTGCCTGTAGGACAGGTGACTGACAATGTCGTTGATTTTTCCCATAATTATTGATATTTCTATGATTTTCCTAGCACTTAGATATATGATATATCATCTAGGCTTTTAAAAATAAATTGTGGGAAAATTCAGAACATTCTAGAAGAGCGGTTACAAGTCTAGACTAAGTCAAAAATACCCATAACATTAATTGACTTTATCTACGTAATTTTAGAAGATATTATTTTTAAATTTAGTTTACTTAATTAGTAAGCTTTGTTTAAACCTAAAATATCTACTAAATATATTTTCGTTACCTAAAAAAGATATTAAAAGTGAACACTTAGTCATAGGTGGTTCCTAGATTCGGAGCTAGTTCGTTTGGGATATTAATTTTAAATATTTGATTTTTTTTATATCCTTGGCACCTATTACGGCGACAACTAGCTTAAATAGATTATTTTAGCATGCCTAAATTAATTTCTTGCACTAGGAAAATAAAAATATTTGTGCTTGTCATCAGTTCATGTGGCGACAAAATAAAAGAATATCTAGGCTTGTCGCCTCCCTATGTAGTGACATGATGATGTCGCCTCTGCATGCAACGATTAGTAAAAATATCTATTTTTTTGGACTTGGATTGATATCTAGGTACTATCCACTCGTCCTCCAGCAAGATCTGACACACAAGCACTCTATAAATACCCCTAGGTCTAGATCTAAGGGGGAGGACTAGAAGCACGGGAGGCTTTGAGGAGATTTGAGGGGGGAGGCTTTTTAGAGAGAGGAAAATTTGGGTTTTTGAGAAGAAATAGAGAGTGATCCAAGGTCATAGAGAAAGGATCTTGAGAGAGCCATATTTTGAAAGATCCTTAGTCAAAACTCTGTCAGATCTTTGTGAGGAAACCACAATTCAAAGAGATCACACCCATTTTGAGTGAAACATGTGTCCAGAGCTCTGTCCACACTTCCATTTCTTCATCCCACGTCACATTGCATTGAGGATAAAGGGAGTATTTGTTCCTACTTTTTTTTCATTATATTATTTCCTTAGATAAGACATTGCATTTGCATGCATAGAATCACCCTAGTTAATATCAGTCGCATTTATTTATGTTATTTATTGCCATTTTGAAATCATTTACTAAACACCCGAGTTAATCCATATCTATTTCATTTGTTTTGAAAGGAAGGAATACATCATGTGACATAAGAACGTCGCTAGACAATATCCCGTCGTTGATCCAGTGAGTTGAGGACTCTCATCAACATCTCCTGAAGGTGGTTTATCAACCAACAATGCGAATCGACAAGTGGCGATCACCAGTGTCGTTGACAACTATGGAAGCACCAAAGACACCATCAACACCCTAAATCTCCATTCCGCACAATTGATATGGGGTTATTTTATCCAATAGAATTGGGTGTCTAGTTAATTGATTTTGCTGATATAGGTTATTTATGTGTCCCTCACGAAGGTAGATCACAAACTAAGTACTTATTTACTTACAAAGGTACTGCTATTTCATGGAGATCTATTAAGCAAACAAAACCTGCTAATTTTTCAAAACACTTAGAAATAATTGCACTTTACAAGGCAACTCGAGAATGTGTTTGGCTAAGATTTATTATTCAGTACGTTCAAGAAAGGTGTGGTATTCCAATCATCACGGGAAGTCCAATAGTATTATATGAAGACAATATTACTTGTATCACTCAAATTAGAGGAGATTATATTAAAGGTATTAGAACCAAACATATCTCACTTAAGTTCTTTTAGACACATGAGTTACAAAAGAACGGTGAGATTGATGTGAAGCAAGTTCAATTAAGTGAGAACTTGGCAGATTTATTTACCAAATCATTGCCTGCAATAGTAATTAAAAAGACCATGTACAATATTGGAATGCAAAGACTCAAGGATATTTCATCATCAAGGTAAACATTCTTTTGAGGGGGAGTTAATAATTTTTAGCACTGATTGTATTCTTTTTCCTTCGCGAAGGATTTATCCCATTGGGTTTTTTGCTTGTCAAGGTTTTAACTATGCATATTCTTTGTGTATGATCATCCAAGGGGGAGTATGATAAATTCATGCATATGGATGATATGGATGACCTTTAAATTACAAACCATTTGTAATCACCCTAGACTCTATAAATCCTTGTAACTCCACATATTATTGTATTGTAATTCTTGTAACACTTCTCTACACATTATTGTAGCATTAGTCTATTCATATACTTTTCCTATACCTATATAAATGGATAGAAATGAGATGTAAAACACATAACAAGAAGGAATTGAGATTAGTCTCTACGAGAAATTTTTCTCTACTCTCTTTCATTTATTTTCAATTTCAAGGATTGTATTGTTATCTTCTCTTGGTTTTACAACAAGAAATAGATTAAGGAAGGCCTAGCCTTTTAAAGTTGATACAAAGTAGTCAGTTTGAAACCAAAAAGGCACCACAGGAGGCAACAGAAACAACAATATACATCTCTATAGAAGAATAAAATACAAAGGCCAGCGGAATAATTTGAACCAAAGACAACTCCTGAAAGAAAACATAATAGAACAAAGGAGTAGCAAAAAGAAATGACAACGGCAGAGCTTAGGTGGTAGAATTGTTGACAACATCATTATTGCCTACCACAGAGGGCTCGACGCCATTGGGTAAGAAAAGCTACTTCCTATCCTTCATTGAGCTGATAATCTTCCAACAGATTTATCGCCTTAGCTGCAGTAGTGGCAAACTGCATCCAAACTCGTGGACAAAGGTTCGATCTTTGAGTAGGCTTCCTACATCCCTTCAACAAAATCCCAGTAATGCTTGGTTTTCTTAATGTTAACGGAGGTAAACGAAGTAGAATCCCCTCTAGGAAGAAGAGTATCTGTCCAACAAATGGCCAAAGAGATTATGGAGTCAAAACCAAATTTTATGGATAGTGAATTTGTTCCTGAAAGTAGCATTATTTCTTGCAATCCAAATGGACCAAATAATTGAGGAAACAATAGTGTTCCAAGCTACCAATCAAAATTGAATCTGTTGAAATAAATCAATGAGAAGATTTGATTTAGATTAGCAAATTCTAAAGAATGGAAAGCTTGCTCATTCAAAAAATAAGTCTAAATAGATTTTGCAAAGGAGCAAGTAAGAAAAATGTGAGAGGTAGATTCAATAGTTGAGTTACACCAAAAACAAAATGTATTGCCTTGCCAACCTCTTTTAGTTGGGTTAAGTTTTGACAAAACTTTGTCATGAACTAGCAACCTAGTTAAAATCTTGATTTTTAAAGGAGTAGGTGTTTCCCAAATAGATGAGAAGAACTTAGTTCTTACACCTCCATCATTAATGAGATTGTAACAAGATTTGACAGAAAAGATTTTGTCATAACTAAAATTCTAAGAAGCTTGATCAACAAGTGAATACGATCAATGATATGTAAGAAGGTAGGTAATTGTTCAAGAAAACAATTAAGGTCTAAATGAAAAGAGAAGAGAACTAAAACGGTTGTGCCATCAATTTAGCAACACTAGTTTTCTAGTCCCTAGCCATCAAGAAGAGATCATGGAATAGCCATTTGAGTTGACCATCTAGGGGCAATGGCTTTCCCAAATTAGGGTATTAATACCAATATTTAAGGAGAAGGTGATACCAATATTGACAAAGGAGAAAAGCTTTTAAAATCTCTCCAAAAAGGAGAGAGGTGAGATGTAGTGGTGTTAAGGAACCCACTCAAACCCCAGAGTTAAGGTATCAAGCTCTAATGATTTGACACCTTTTGTGTTTGGTATTTGAAAAAAGGCTCCATATGAATTTGCTTGTGACAGCTTTATCAAAGAATAGGAGGTTAAGGATACCAAAACTGCCTTGAGATTTGTTTTTGCAGATTCTCAACCAAGTGGTAACCTCTAGAAGAATTACCCCTATTCCAAAGGAATATTTTTCTAATCTTTTCAATCTTAGTAAGAGTAGAAGCATATAGTTTAAGAACCGAAAGATAGTAAGTGGAGAGAGCAAATAGAATTGAATTAAGAAGAGTGATCCTCCCTCACAAACAAAGTAATTTACCCTTCCAACTTTCTAACCTAGCTTCCAGTTTATTGATTATAGGATTCCAAATAGAATCGAAAGGTGTATGAAAGTGGAATGAAAGCCCTAAATAATTAATAGAAAGCTAAGCAATATTGCAACCTCGCTGGATTTTGAAATTTACTAAGGAGTTAAGGATGCCCACCCCAATAATGGAAGATTTATTGCAATTGATTTTAAGACCGAAGCAAGCTTGGAAGTGAAGAAGAATTCATTTAAGATTGATATCAAGGGAGAAATAAAAAGTGACGTGTCATCAACATATTAAATATTGAGAACTTTAGGGCCTCTATTCCCAAATTGGATCGCATCAATAAGATGATTGTCAAGCCATTTGACTAGCATTCGATTAAGAATGTTAGTAACAATGATGAATAGGAGGGGAGATAGCATATCACTTTGTCTAAGACCGTTGGAGGCCTAAAAATATTCTCAAGATGTGCCATTAATAAGAATAGAGAATTTGGATGTTGAGATGCAAACATTCATCCAAGTAACCCAATAAACCAAAACCTTTAAGACAATCAAGGAGGAAATCCCACTTGATATTGTCAAAGGTCTTTTCGAAATCGAGTTTAATGAAAAGACCAGAATGATGTAGATAGTATAGGGTCTCATGTGTTGCCATATAACAGTCGATGCAACCCTTGAGCAAAGCACTTTGCAAATCATCAATAAGATTATCAAGAAAGAGAGATAGTCGAAGAGCAAGTGCTTCAGAGATTATCTTGTAGCTACCATTAAGAAGGATGATAGGTCTTAAATCCTTAACTTCCTCCACCAAATGTTTTTTGGGAATTAAAGCTATAAGGGTTTGATTGATAAGGTTGATCCTGTCACAATAGTTTGATGCATAAAAGGATCTAAATAGATAAAACATATCCTCCTCAATAAGGTCCCGATAGTGATGGAAGAAAAAGATAGGGAAGCCGTCAAGACTAGGTGATTTACCCTAGTAAAGAGAGAAAGCACACAATTTGATTTCTTCCTCCGTGAATTCAACTTCCGAAGAGTTATGTGACTCGACTTGATTCAGAAGAAGGAAATTCCAATTGATGGAAGGGGAAGGTGTATATTGTTTGCTGAAAAGATTGAAAAAGTCATTGTGAATTTCCTGGTTAATTGTATTTCTAGAATCTGTTCTGGTACCATTGCTAATCAAAGGGGAAATGATTTTTTTCTTATTCTTGCTGTAGGCAATCCTGTGGAAGAAAGAGGTATTCTCATCCTCTTCTTTAAGCCAATGATTCCTCGACCTTTGCTTCCAAAAAATCTCTTGAAAGAGGAGGATTTGATGAGGCTCAACTCTGAGTTGGGTCTTTTGAATTTTCACTTGTGCAATTAAGTTCATAGTTCAACTCTTAAGTCTAGATTTTGACTTTGAATTTCTATCTCGGCAAGTCTAATGGAAGGATGGATCATCGGGGTTATTGCTAGTCCAGCTTTTGATGGCTAGTTTCAGAGTTTTCAGTTTCTTAGCAAGACGTTCAATAGGACCAAAATAGAGACCTAGGAAAGTGAAACCAACTCATCAAATCCAAGCTTATCAAGCCAATTTTCGTTAAGTCGAAAGATAGTGGGGCCCTATTTCAAAGGTCCAGTATCTAAGCTTATAGGGATGTGATTAGATATAATTCTAGGTTTATAGATCTAGGGAAAGTGTTCTCCCAAGAATGAGAGGTAAGGACTTAACCAAGGTAGATGGATCTTGAAGATTAGACCAAGTAAAGAGACAGTCATGAAGATTGAGATCAACGATCCAACTTACCCTCTCCTCGTCAATAATCTTGCAGACATTGGCCCACAAAAAGATGGCAAAGAGAACTTAAATATTGTGCAAGACGGTCAATATTTGTTCTAATATTAGCTTGAGATCACGAAAAGATCGTCATAACAGTACTTCAAAAAACCCCTACACAAGGAAATCATTCTAGACCAAAGGTACTAGCATGCAGTCGTTGCTTTTCAACTACCTAGACTAAAACCACCTTTTTGAACGAACAAAAAGAATAATCTCCAAGTTTCCTGGTTGCACTTCCAAATCGATTTGATTCGAACTCAACATTACCTCTCAAGAATGACATGCACCATTCGAGGACTAAATTCTGAGCTTTCCAGCATTCAAATCGATTAGAAAATGCATTTGAGTGTACATGTTAGGACATTCATTGCTACTACAGTTCAAGCAAACTTTGAGATGCTTTAAGTCGCAAATATGACCATTGTATAAACTCGTGCTCACCCAAAGCTATAGGGTAGAGTTCGCTATTCTAATTTGTAGCAGAGCATGAAACTACAACGTGCTGAATTACCCACTTGGTACACATTTGATGCTTGGAGATGACTTGCATCCATGCGTGCGCCATGTTGCATCTAAGATTTGAGTAGTTTCATCTACTGTAGCGTGAAAATGCAAGATGAGGGTTTTATTTATCCCTGATTTATACGCTTTCAACCACTAATACAAAGATGGTCCAGTTTCTACACAATGATGGATAACAGAGTATAAAAAGAAAGCTTCTAGCAAATGTTGTGATGCTTGCTAGACCTAGATCTGCGACCACCCAAATGCGACGGACATCTTTCTATCTGTTGTCTACAATAGTATTATGTTTACACCCTCCAAGCACACATGACACTACACTCTCAACTCGGACAACACTAGACCCACGACTCATAATAACAGCTTCTCAAGGTTATACATACAGAATTGCGTTCATTGATGAGTGACAATCTTCCCGCTAATGAAATGTGTATGGAATCATCTGGTATGACATAAATTCGTGTTGGAGAAGGACCAGATTTTCTATAATATCGAGCACGAGCATAAGGTCTTCTTTGGTAACTCCTCTACCTTCTTTTCTGGAAGAACATGCAACAAGAAATTACTACAGTTTCGTTTTCTTTCTATGAGTAAAGCATTAACGCTCAGACCTTGATAGAGCATTGAAAGTAATAAAACAAAATGTACAAGTCACGATTCACTTTCAAGATAATTCAAACCAGCCCGATAAGTATTTCAAAACAAATTACAGTAAATTATTTAGCTTATTTAATTGAAAGCAGAAGGAAAAGGCAATGGCACCTGAAATTTCAAAATATGGTGAGATATTATAAATTCATGTTGTAGCTTATGGTTTAGATATTTAAAGTTAATATGCTTCTGCAACTCCATTCAATTAATAGATCAGAAATTTGGATGCCTTTAGATAACTGTTCGAATACACAAGACTCTACCAATGACCCTGAAGCTGCAATGAATATCTTCAGAAACTGAATACAGCCACCTTACCATCCACCATTAAGTATGCATAGCTTTTTATATGTACCCTACTAAGCAATAATCATGTCATTTTAAAAAAAGTCATTTTGAAGAGAAAAAAATGAAGAATATTACCATGATGCAGGAGATAATTAACAAGACCTCGTAAAATAGTCCCAATGAAAGGTAATCATATATTATCTATTTGCTTGCACAATGTCAAGAGTAACCATTCTAAATCAAAGTTTTCATATCTCTCAAGAATGCTTTCGAAGTACAACATTTGAAAAACATTATTTGTGTCCCAGATATTTTAAAGAACTAGACATAAAAGATGGAAAAGGAAGACGGAATGAAGAAAGGCTTTTTTCCTATGAAACATAAGTGAGGTTAGGTTTAGAAGTTCCAGAAAAGAAAAAACTTGCTACGCAAATGGCAGGTTCATATACAAAATTAAGAATGCAAACTAGGTCACTCATTCCATTTTAAATGCTATCAAAACTTTCTCCTCATGCATAAGAAAGAAAGCAAACGGTTAAAAAGTTATGAGCTAAACATCGATACCACTACACATATAGTTCATCTAAGTATCCAAGGTGAAAGGAAAAGCAAATCTCACCTTAAACAGGAATCAAGTGAATGTTATCTAACCTTTCACACCTTAAATACTAAAATATTAAGAATGAAGCTTACCTGTTTTACTTTTTGTTATTGATGGCTGCACAACAACATGCATGGTTATGATCCCTCCAGGAAGCTCACCAAAAGGTGTTCTGCATTGGCCAACTGTCCTATTGTTTTCTAAAATTTTCCCCGCGCTTATCAGTTTCACATCATTAGCTGCTTTGGGAATTATCTTTCTTTCTAGACAAGGAAAGGTAAAAAAATGTGAGAAGAAATAATATCATAGGCACTGCAAACACTAATAGCAACCCTGAATAATATAAAAGCCAGGATCCTCGAACTAAACGATAAATCAAAAGAAAACCATGTGCAGTTGATTGGCCTTGAGAAAATTACACAAACATATACAATCATATCACTTGCCATTAAGACCCTGGTCACAAACTTAAGAGTTAATCATGTTCCTTTATAAATGAGATCTATGTTTGAGTTATATAATATAATAGCACCATGAGCTCCCACATGGCCTCATCTTTGATGTTCGACCCAATGGTTCAAAAACATTGATCTGCTTTTAGTGAAAATCTACCTTAACACATCTGAGGGCTTAAATAAGATTGATTATTATCATAACTGTTTGAAAAGAATCCGAGGACACATATCAGAAGCTCATGACCATAGTACCAAATGTCAACACATGTTACTAAAATTTCACCAACATGTGTCTTATTTTCAATTTATATAAGACACGACATTGACATATTTTCTAGACAAATATGGATTTTTTTACTATGTTTCCACCGATACGATACCAACATTTTGCCAGACATATATCTATTTTTAATTTACCGACGTCCAACACGAAACCAACATTTAGAACCTTACTCATGACAATACCTCAGCAACCCAATTCCAAGACAATCATCTTCGTTCCTTTATAATTATGATTGGTTGATAGGAAGTTTCTTAAAAAAAATTCATTTTTTTGAGCAAAAGGTAAAATGTTAGCAAATTTTATTAATGAAAGCATCCAAAGAACCTTACAAGCTCAAAAATAAGTCAGATAAAACATTGGCAGGCAAGGTATCAATGAATTGTAGATCAAACAGTTAAAGAAGGATAGGCTAGCAGTAAAACAAAAGGAAAGCACAAAGGAGAATGAAGAAAATGATCACATAGTATGACAGGTGCTCAACCAAAAGCTACTCCAATAAGATACTAAAGGTCTGTTTGGAACCTCTTAAACCCAGAAGTTAGATTCTAGATTAATTCCAAAAGCTAACTGTTAGAATAAGTGGAGATATATTTTGTAGTTAAACGAGTTATTGGATATCCATATATCTATAGGGTGTCTAATACCTATATATATGTATTCATCACTAATCAATAGAGATCTTTTAGTTTTTCTCTCATACCAAGGTACCAGAGCACAGGAAGAAACCACAAAAAAAACCCTAACTGCCTGACCTACGCCGGACGTGCTCTCCTGCCCTCCCGCTGCCTCCAGACCTCCCGCTTGCGTGCCCCAAGGCCTCCTCCACCGCCGGCAAGCCCGTACGTGGCCTACAATCCACTATCGGCCGTCGCCGACCGTACGACGTCACCGGCGCATGTTGTGTCACCTGTGATGCCTGGTTGTCTCTCCCGTCCACTTGTTAGGACAGTCCAGTCCTTCCTGGCCATGTTTTAGGCCCTTCTCCAGTCTCCAGTTGGTGTTGTGTGTGGATACGTCACATCCACACACCGTCGTGAGCAATTGGTCTATTTTTTTTGTCGTTTTCAGACCATCTATTTGTGATTTGCTGGATGGCTAACAGTATGGAATCTTCTGTTGCGCGTGGTGTCATATCACTGCGGCCAGCAAAGAAGATTTGGGATACTCTTCGACTCACTTATAGGCATGAAAAGAATATTTCTAGAGTTTTTGAGATTTATAAGCAACTTTTCACTCTATGGTAGGGGGACAGATCTGTTCAGGATCTCTTCACTGTTCTTCGAGCCTTACTAAAGGAGTTAGATATTCATCAGCCTCTGACGATTGATATCACCCGCCTGCGTCAGTACCGTGAAGAACTAACGGTTGCTGTTTTTCTCTCTGCCCTGAATCTAGATCTCAGTTCACAGATTCGAGGACAGATATTGACTGCTAATGTACTACCAGATCTTCATACCACATTCAGCAAGGCTATGCGAGTGTCTACTGCTACTTCTCATATAATGTCAGAGCCTTCTGCCATGATGGTCACCCGTGGACGTGGACGTGGTGGTGCACGAGGAGGACGTAGTCGTGGCGATACCGGAGGACGGCCACGTTGTACACACTGTGGACGGTTGGGTCACCAAGTTGAGCGATGCTGGGATATTATTGGTCGTCCTCAGACAGCTAATATGACTACAAAGGCCCCCATATCTGTTGCTACTACTGAGCCACCGACATTCACTGTATCACAGACTGATTACGAGCGGCTTCAGCAGCTAAAAGTCAATGACTCCATTGCCACAGCCACATATGCCAACACTTCAGGTACTAGTGCCCTATTTGCCTCGAGAGACTCCTCCTGGATCTTTCATTTCAGTGCCTCCTCCCACATGTCAGGTACTCGTAATTTGTTTACACAATTATCTCAGTTATCTGATATTCGGACTGTCGCGATTGCTAATGGCCGAACTTGCCCAGTCTCTTGTGAGGGGATGGTCCACACCTCTTCACAGTTACCACTAGAGAGTATCCTATTTTTTCCTGATTTCTCTGTAAATTTGTTGTCCATTAGTACTATTACAAAACAACTCAAATGTAATGTGACTTTTTTCCCTTTCACTGTACCTTTCAGGATTTACAGACAGGAAGGAGGATTGGTTTGGACCATGATCGAGGAAATGGAGTGTACCTGCTAGTTCGTGATGAGATTCTTCAAGGCTTCGCTTCTACAGCATCTACTATTGAGTCTTCTTCCTTGTGGCACAATAGACTGGGACATCCGTCTCATCAGAAACTCCAACAGGCCTTACCGTGGCAGTCCGTGTCTCGTTTTGATTGTGCGTCGTGTCAGTTAGGTAAACACCATCGTACTTCGTTTAAACACTTGCGTCTTACGTCTAGTAGTACAGCATTTGAGTTGGTTCGTTGTGATGTATGGGGTCTATCTAGAGTCCAATCTGTGTCGGGCTATAGATACTATATTGTTTTTGTTGATGATTTTTCTCGAGTGTCCTGGGTATATTTGTTGAAAGATCGAAATCATATTCATGATGTGCTCAGAAATTTTCTTAATGAAATAAAGAATCATTTTGATGTAACACCCAAGTTTTTAAGAACTAACAATGCACTTTAGTTCAGGCATTCTAACATCACTTCTATGTGTGCCTCACTGGGTATCATCCATCAAACATCCCGTCCTCATACCTCACAGCAAAATGAGATTGTAGAACGTAAACATAGGCACATTCTAGATGTCACTCGTACACTTATGGTGCATATGCAAGTTCCAAAACATCTTTGGGTTGATGCTGTGCTTACAGCTACCTACCTTATCAACAGGATGCCTACTACCCCACTTGGTGGGGAGGTTCCACTTTATCGTTTACAACCAAACTCCACCTTATTTAGTCTGACACCGAGGGTGTTTGAGTGTGTGACCTTTGTTCAGGACCTTTCCCCTGGATTGGACAAACTATCTCCACGTGCAATCAAGTGTGTTTTTGTCGGTTATTCGCGAACTCAAAGGGGTTATCGGTGTTTTCATCCTCCCACTCGTCGGTATTATGTTTCTGCAGATGTTACCTTCTTCGAGTCTGAACCATATTACAGTACTCCTCCACCGTCCAGTGTGTCTGTCCCTATTCCCTCGGTTGTCGAGTTACAACATGCTGATCTTCAGTCTACACCGGTCCTTCCACCACCAGCGTCTTCATCCTTGCAGGTATATCGTCGACGACAGCATCCTCCAAGACCTCCTCATGACGGACCACCCTCCTCTGCAAATGTAAACCCGCCCACTAGTTCCTCAGACATGCCTATAACCCTTCGAAAAGATACTCGTTCATGTATAGTTCATCTTATTTCTCATTTTGTATCTTATGATGCTCTACATTCTCGTTTCCGTAGTTTTGCCTTGTCCCTCCATTCTCAAACCATTCCCAGGAATTACGAGGAGGCACTTTCTCTTCCACATTGGAAGGCTGCTATGGATGAAGAGATTGCGACACTTACTAATCGTGGCACGTAGGAGTTAGTGGCCTGCATTGCTAGGACTACAGTGGTCACCTGCAACTGGATGTATACTATCGAATACAAAGCAGATGGCAGCATTGACAGATACAAGGCTAGACTGGTTGCTCGGGGTTTTACTCAAACATATGGCATCGATTACGAGGAAACTTTTTCACCGATTGCTCATTTCAATTCTATTCGGGTGTTGTTGTCTCCTGCATTGAATAATTCCTGGGATATGTGCCTTCTTCTATGATGATCTGACTGAGACAGTCTTGATGGAGCAGCCTCCGAGGTACATTACTCAGGGGGAGGATTGTGTATGCAGATTACGGAAGGCTATCTATGGGCTAAAGCAAAGTCCTAGAGCGTGGTTTGAGAATTTTAGCCAGGTGGTACTTGATGGTGGCTTTCAGAGGTGTGCAGTAGACCACTCAGTGTTTTATAGGCGCACAGGTCGTGGATGTGTCATACTGGTTGTATATGTGGATGACGTTTTAGTGACTGGAAGTGATACAGAAGGAATTACAGAGGTAAAGGCTCATCTTCACAGACACTTTGTGACCAAGGACATGGTAAAGCCTCGCTATTTTCTGGGGATCGAGTTTGTATATGGACATGGTAGGATGACTCTATCACAGAGGAAATATATATTAGATCTCTTAGAGGAGACAGGCCTTCTAGGATACAAACCAGAAAGCACCCCTATCGAGTAGTCACCATCTTTTTAGGATAGCAGCTCAGAGCTACTGAAGGATCCTGGTCAATACCGTAAGTCGATTGGTAAACTCATTTACTTGACGGTGACGCGACCTGATATTTCTTATGCAATCAGTCTTCTGAGCCAGTTTATGCATGAGCCTAGGAGGGTACACTGGACAGATACTCTTTAGGTCTTATTTTATGTGAAATGGAAGCCAGGAAAGGGTCTGGTATACAGGAAAAATAATCACATCAGAGTTGAAGCCTACTCAGATTCAAGATATGCAGGTGATAGAGGTGATAGAAAATCTACATCCGATTTTTGTACGTATGTGGGAGGCAATTTGGTCACCTAGCGGAGCAAGAAACAAAATGTAGTGTCCAAGTCTAATGTAGAGGCAAAATACAGATCTATGGCTCAGACTGCGTGTGAGATGATGTAGGTGAAGTCACTGCTTGAACAGCTTGAGTGTGATGTTGAGGTACCTATGTCTATGAGGTGTGATAATCAAACTGCGATCTTTATCGCAAACAATCCCACCTTTCATGAAAGAACAAAGCACATCGAGGTTGACTGCCACTTTGTGAGAGATCTGGTTATGAATGGAGTTATATCTACTCCATATATGCACTCTTCAAAGCAACTAACAGATATCTTCACCAAAGGTCTTGCAGTGGGTGTGTTTGAGTCTCTACGTGACAAGCTGAGCATGGTTGATATGTATGCTCCAGCTTGAAGGGGAGTGTTAGAATAAGTAGGGATATATTTTGTAGTTAAACGGGTAATTAGATATCCATATATCCATAGGGTGTCTAATACCTATATATATGTATTCCTCACTAATCAATAGAGATCTTTTGGTTTTTCTCTCATAACACTAACTTTCAAGAGTTTTAGTAGAAACGAGATTCAAAGTTATTTATAGAATCTTGTTTAGTAGAAACGAGATTCAAACTAACTTCTAATAATACATCAATTACTTTAAAGTACAAGGGTTGTAAATAGTAATGACATTTTCAAGTAAATGTTTAAAAAGAACAATGGCATTTTAAAAGGACCCAAAAACCCCTTTCCACCAACTTCTTCGATTGCACAAAAACACACAAAGATTGAATGGTGAATACCTATTTGGAACCACTTTTGGATTTTTTCAACTTCTACCCGAAACTAATGGCCAAAATCTGGTTAAAAGTGATTCCAAACAAAACCTAAGCTAATAATACCCTTGAGATAAATGTAAATAAACTTCAGTCCCCTTGAATTTCTTGTTGCTGTGCCCCCTCTATCATGCATGCAGTATGGCATGCTCCCAGGTTCACTCAGCACCCAATGATATTCACCCCTCTTTCCAGACTTCCAGTGCTAATCACAGTTCCACTGAAGTTGAAAGGTGTTCCATAGGATGCTGGTCATCTTCAGGAGCATTATCACAAAACACACAAGTGACATCACAGGTTTGGTCCCACTTTTGTCTACAGAATTTCATAGCATCCACCTTCACTTGCAAACGACACAAACTGTTGAGAAAGAACACTTGCTTGCTGTGTAACATTGAAAAACTACTCTTCCCAATAAATATTTCAATGTTTCTTCCACCTTCAATGTCATTCCAAGCTTGCCAAAGAATTCATCTGCCAACAAGTATTATTGAGAATTATCGTAATAGAGAGCTCTTTGATCGACAAGATTGTCATGTGCAAGAGTTGATTTCTACTGCTGCGTGGTTGATCAAAGGATGGGTTGATTTCCTTATTTTGTAGTTTAGATCTTTTTTATGTTTTGTATATATGCTTTTGATTTTTTGTACATCTCATTCTCAGATGATGCTTATTTTGAATGAGAATCATCTTATCCTATCCTTTAAAAATAAGTACTATTGAGAATTTAGCATAAATGAAAGCCAATCTGGAATTTTTAGATAACCACTATGCTAGTCTGGGGAAAAAAACTGTGGAATAGACATAATAAGTTCCTATTTTAAATAATAATCAGCATCTTAGGGTTTTCTTTCCAAAGTGGAGAGATGTCCCATTAGTGACAATCATTCTCATCAACCTTCCTACTTAGAGAGATTAATCTATGACAGGAAGGAGATTTTTCAGGACATCGTGCTTGGCACTTGGCATCAAACACATACTGACAAGAAAAAAAACAAGATAAAAGAGCAAAGTTGAATTTTTTAAAAAGGGTTTAATACTTTAACCTTGTAAAATTGTTTAACTGGAAAATGTGTCGACTTAATAATGTAGGGAAAAAATCAATTTCTTCTAGATAAGCATTTGAGAAATATTAACTACCGTCCAATGTTAACAACATCTAAGGTTTAATAATCTAGAATGAACTAACATTTCTAAGGTAATGTACACAGAACATAGAGGCAAAGGAAGATGATCCTGTTCTTAATTATACTAGAAACTCTCATAAGCAACACAAGATTCTATTTCAATTCATCTCTATTTTATACAGTAATAAACATCACATAAGGAGATTTCTTTGCTTCCAATCATTTGAGAGAAGGGTTCTTTCAAAATTTGGCATTTGTTTTTATTCAATGAAAAGATGCAATGCTTTTTAATCAAGAGCATGATTCTAAAAATATCATAACATGAGCAAAAATGTTTCATTGTCCTCACAACAGCTTATGAAGGTTAGTTTTCTATGTATTGGTTGATTAGTAGGGGAATAGACATTTGACACTGTTCCTAACAACAGCTTATGAAGGTCAGGTTCATATGTATTGGTTGATTAAAAGAGCTATTATTGAGTACCACTCAAAATTCTCTTAAGTATTTGTGGAATAGACATGGCATGCAACAATCAGCATGTGGCAGTTGCAGGCTTTTTAGTCAAGATCAACAGCACTGGATGGACCACTAATCCAAAATAAACAAAAATTGCATAAAACTGGCTAAGTCAATACGTTTTGGCCTCTTCCTCATATTTTCACAATACTATATAGACCTAGATGGTATTTTTGAATAATTTAAAACTATATTGAAAACAAAGAAAAAATGCACAAAAGCCAAGCAACCGAAAACAAAATGAACTCAAAATAAGAACAAAACCATGACATAGGACTAAAAGGAAAATCCAAAATACCATGTCAACTAGTCAAGAAAGTGGGCCAATTGACATTAAACAAGAGGCACAATTCAACACAACTGAAAACACAGAGAGGTACGATGCAGTTCGCTCCATAGAATAGATGAAAATTTTCTCCATGAATTTGTCATGCTTGACAATTGACATCATCCAGAATTTATTGAGCAGGGGAAGATCTTCATCCACACGTTTGTTCCACCACCATATCAAAAATAGAAAGCTGAGAAACAAGTCCATAGACTCCTCCACTGTTGCACAGCAAACACCATAACTGCTTTGCAACCAAAAAACTTTCTGGTGCCACATCTAGCAATGCCTCCATCATGGTAGACTTACCTGTCAGCATATTGCACTTTCTTTTCTTGAAATTCCTAAATCGCCACAACTTCAATGATATTACCAGGCCTCGAGAACCTTGAATGAAAAATTCACCAAAAAGATTATTGGCTGTCCCATATCCATAAATTTGTCATGGAGTCAGATAAACAGGGTGATTCCCGGTTGACGAGCCTGTTAGCAAGAAAACCAAATTCACAATTTCCACAACTAAATTATCTCTTCTGAAACCAAATGATAGTGCTTCACAATTCTCAGTTCCAGGGAATGATCCAGAAATTTTTAGTAAATGGAAACTGCAGAATAAAACTATTCTTCCACGAGATACTAGCCAAGGAAAGGTGTCCTCCCAACACCTAACAGAATCACCGGTGCCACTAGGAAATCCAATGTACCGCCTTCTCAAACAGGTGAAAGAACTACAAGCATGAACCCAAACACAGCTCACCCAGCACAGTCCATCTGTACAATCTCTCGTATAACTTTCTTCTGCAGTACAAGTCCCACTTATTGTCTTACATGAGAAGAATGATACGGAAAAATACAAATTGTTCACTCTATCACAGAAGCCGACCATCTATAATAAGTCAAATGCTTTCTGTTAAGCAAAGAGCCAACCTCGCAATGGTTTAACTTGAAAAAAACCCCACCAATACGGATAATAAAAGCGCAAACGAACAGACAGAAAAAAGACGACATCGCAACTAAAACTAAATAAAAACAAAAATGAACGCTGAACAGCATCAAGGAACAAGAACAAAGAAAAAATTAGGATCAAAAAGACAGGGTGCGCTGACCTCGTGGCCACTCGGAGACGATTCTCTCCTTGAGCATCGCTATCGTGGAGGCCGCCGAATATCGAATCGGCCCAATGTCCGATCCATCGTAAAGGCGGAATTTGAGCTCCACCAAATCCTCCTCTGGCATTTGCTCCAAATCCAATGAGAAACCAAATCAATCAAAGAACACCCCTCCAATTCGAAACGAGAAATTCTGCAACCGCAACAGTAGGAAGAAAGGATCACCAGACCCAATCGTATCAAAGAGACGGAGAGAAACGAGCAGATTACTCACAGATCCGGAGTCCAGAAAGCCACGGAATCGGGGGATTTGGAACTCAAGGAAGGATCGTAGCTAGGGTTTGTTGGAAACTAGTTGTTGTTGTTGTTGTTGTCGTCGTCGGTCTAGCTCTTGCTGGCGCCGGTGGTACTGGCAGTGGTGGGGAAGTTGTGGGGTGGAAAGAGAAGGATGAGATGAGACAAGCCACTGGAGAAAAGAAGGTGGTGGTAATTAGTGGTGAGTGACGAGGTGGCGTTGGTTGGGATGGCTCGGTTGCCGCCTTTTGGTCGAGACTCGAGACACATGTTGCGTGTTGGGGCGGGAGATGCGTGGGGGTTTTTATGGGCGAGATGTGGGGTGCGTGCCAAACGTGGGGGCACGAGGTTGGGCCGTTCCGTCGGTTGGTGGGACGGGCGGGATCATGGAAAGAGGGCCGAGATGTGGAAATCAAAATATTATTATGAAAAAATCCAAGGTGTGCGTGGTGTTATTATCTCACAAATTTAGGGTTTATTTGTTTGTAATTTATTAAAATAGTAGTATGTGATAAGGCATGCAAATATTGATTATTTAATGTTAAAAGTAAAAAAAAAAACTAAAAATACCGTATGAGCGAGATTTTGTGGATTATTTGAAATTAAGTCTACAGACAAATAATCTGATTATTTGCCAAACAAGCCTTAAGTAGCATTTGATAACAATTATGGGTAAACTTATTATAGTGAAAAGTTAGTTTTTTTTTAAAGTTGTCTCCTATAGTTTTTCATTTTCAACATTTTTAATAAATTTTACACATAAGAAATAAACTGACGTTTTTAAATAAACTGACATTTTTTATGTGTTTGGTTCAGCTTTTTATCCATAAATGATTATTTCCAGTAAACTGTAAAAAATAATCGTTAAACGTTGTCTTAAATATTACTAGTTATATTGTAAATTTCCGTGCATATGTATATGTTTACATTGAGGATTAAGATTAAAAAATCTTGATACCTAGCATATTTATTGTATTCTTTAGGTATCTTAGGGTTTGTTTAGTTACGATTATTAGAACCAATTTTATAAAAAAAAGTACTTATTCTTAAAAGGCTAAACCAAACAAATTTTTTTACGCTAGATTATTTCATTAAGCTAGTTTTTTGTTTGTGTATAAAAACTGTCAAATAAGTTGATTATAAAAAGTTATGAAAATTAACTTTTCAAAAACGCTGCTTATGAGAATAATCTGTTTTCTATAAGCGTTACCAAACGCAACCGTAGACTCACTATGATTAGTTGCTAATCTTGTTTTTAGTAGTATTATGTCAACTTCTTTGACATAATTTTCTAATAGGTTTCATATTAAAGATGGGATTTTCTTGTAACTGACGATACTCACAATGTCTCTTTTATTTTCGTATTTACACCAACAATCTCATTACATCAAAATCCCTTAAACAACTCTTAAATGATAAGTGTAATGGTGATAAAGGTGTTGCTGACATTGTTATTGTCACGTCCTAAATTTTTCCACAATAACTTAAACAAATTAAATTACGGGAAAATTAAAGCTAAACAGTAAATATCAAACTACCAGGAACCTAGGTGTGCGACTAGGGAACTCCGATCTATATGCACTACGCTAAACTAATCGCATGTCTGCACCTGCAAACCAAAACCATAAGGAAAACGCATGAGTGATCAAAGTCACCCAGTACGCATCCCACGAAAACCATGAAAAACAAAACCATAATCTATTTTCTTTTTAAACTCATTCCGCAAACCATTTTCTCAAAACCTCATAAATCAGGCCCACACCGGCCAAAACCACAAACCAGAGCTCTACTAGCCCAAAGCCACAAGTAAAGGCCCTCAATGGCCAAAACCACACACAGTGAGTTGGGAAGCCCTGCGTTAGGCAACCTAACTCTAGTCACATGCAGTATTCAAATCATGCATTAAAAAAATGGCAACCAAAGTCCAAAGGATATAGTAAAAACAGAGCCCCACAGATCATGTGCTTTGAATAATTCCAAGTGAATCGAACGACAGGGCTAAACTTTTCTCTTGCGCTTTCGTATAGCAGTCATGCGCTCTAGAAACCCTAGCCGCCGCTCAAAAGCTCTTCTTCGTCACGCCACTTCCTTCGATTGGAAAGCCTTCAAGGAGAGGCTCCTGGAGGAAGAGGATGCCTACTGTGCAGCTCTGATCCGCATAAAGCGTCACAGATCGAGGAAAAGCACCTCCTCTACGGGCATCGGCTTCCCTTCTGAGATCGAGGAGAGGCTCCGGGACGAGGAGGATGTCCTTCGTTCAGCTTCAACCCGCAAACAGCATCGCAGATTAAGGAAGAACTCCTCCTCTAAGGGTATCGGCTTCTCCCTGCCTGCAACCCCTTCCTCGCAGGTAAGTGGTGCTGGGGAGCTCACCTCCCCCTTGTCTCTATCTGTGATGGAAATCTTCCCTCGTCGGCAGACGACCCTCTTCTTTGGAAGTCTTGCCCTTGGCTAGGGCATTCCAGTCGAGATCTGTCTACCTTGGGTGGATCTGACCAATTTTTCTGCTTTTCTGGTTCGTTGATGGTGCTGGTTTACGATAGTTCATCGTCTACCATCCCTCATGCCCTTAATATAGCAATATCTGTGGATTGTTTTATGCATATTAAAGCTTTATATTTGAGCTGGTTTATTGGTTTGGATCATTGCCATCTGAGCTTAGATATGGCCCCCCTTTTGTCTGGTCGGAGAAACCTCTCGTTCTCCGTTAAGTTTTTCAAGAACCCTAGCTCCGAGTGTTCTGATAAGTCACTCCCGCTGGTGACTCTGGCCCAGTCTCAGTTCTCCGGTGACCTAGCTCCTCACAAGGCCCTCTCCTCGGCGACGACTGCTTCCTTGGACTGGTCACTAGCCTAGACAGTTACTCCCTCCTGCCTCCAACTCTTCTCCTCTCTTTCTGATCCGTTGGTCCCCTCTGCATTGTCAGTTGGCGGGTTGCCTCCGGTGAGCAACCGTTGGAAAACCACTCCACACGCGTCCTTGACGGAGACATCTGGACTACGGTCTGCATGTGACCTTGTCAGTCCCTCTACCGCTGTGGAGTCTATCTCGAGTTCTGTGTGGAATTACTCGGCTTTCCAAACCCCGATAATCTCGATGGATTATCCTAAGCCCCTAATTAATTTGGATTTGCCTCCTGATTCTCTCTCGGGGAGTGTCATTATGGACCCTCATTACGTGCCTCGCATTAACTCTGACGTCGATTCGGTGCCACTCAATACTTCTCTCGAGTCCTGTGTTATGGCAAATTTGCCCCAGCATGTTAGGGCTTTTGAGCGATTTTCTGACAATAAGCAATTAAGGCGCCGCCCATCCGTCTCTTACGACAACTGCCAGTCGTTTCCATGCGCAGCCTTTACGTCTCCCACGACATCCCTTTTCAGTGATATCTCTGAGCATTTATTATCACGATTGACTGTCATAGGGATTTGCTCTGATATTCTTGATTCACCTACTCTCCCACTCTTAGCTGGCTCGCGATTCGCTCCCCTTGCTTCCCCTCCCTCTTCTATCCACTTCCCAATCCAGCGGAGCGAAGCTTCTGAACTTTTGGCTTCATCGACGGAGTGGACCTCTGTGAATCGTTGGAAGCCCTGCCCTCCACTGATAACTTTCTGTCGTGCCTCTGGACGTTGTTTTAGCTGTGGCCTTCTCGGTCACAACAAGAGCAACTGTAGATATTCGGGACTATGTTTTCGCTGTCTCTCCCCCTCTCATTCAGTGGCAATCTGTAAATTTTTTCAAGAAGGAAAGCAGTCTGCTTCTCCGCTCCCCAGCATGGCGAGTCTTTCTCCTCATAACCCAACCATTATACCCCCATCGGAAGCAACCTGCGATCTACTTCTCTCTCTTTCCTGTTGTGCGCTTGTCTCTGCACATTCCACACAGCTGACTAAGGAACTTCCGGAACACCACATAGCCTCCAACTGGTCCCTGGCTTCTAGGGTGAAAGTCAAGGACTCAGCCCCGGGGAAATTCCTTCTGAGGTTCCCATCCCCTAAGATTAATATAGACACCCTTAATCTATACGAATCCTCTTTACAATCTCTATCCGCCTTCTTTACTCACTAGACTCCTCAATCTAATGCGGTATTTACTCTTAGAGAGGAAGGTGTCTGGGTAAGATTAGAAGGTATCCCGCACCACCTTTGGAACGTGGACATATTCAAGTTTATGGTTGCTGAGTTTGCCGATCTTCTAGAAGTTGACCTCACTATCGACCGAGCCAAACTACAAAGCTTCGCTCGTTGTCGGATTTTGATTCACTATGGGAAAGAACTGCCTGATACTCACTTTTATGCTTTTGGTCGTATTGTGTATCCTATTAAGTTCAGACCTAGCTGGGATATCTGTGGACCCTCCCCTCCCACCCAACCCTCCCCTGTAGCCTGGCCCTCTCAACCCTCTTCTGGCCCTGCCCAAAGAGCTCCTCCTCCTAACAGAAAGTCCTTCAAAACAACTAAGGGTTGGCGTGGGACTAGGATTGGGAAAACTTCTAGACCGGGGAAAAATGTTTAGACTAGGTCCTCCTCACTCCCGCAACTCAGTACCCCCTCTCTTGTCTCTGATGGTATTCTCCCCACCCCCTACTTTCGAAGGATGGTACAAAGCTTCCCCCACACCCTTTGCTTCTGAAGGATGGTACAAAGCTTCCCCCACCCCCTGCTTCTGAAGGATGGTACAAAGCTTCTCCCTCCATTTCTGCTAGAACAGAAAACTCTCAGGGGTCCGACTCTCCAGCCTTTCTGGACGACTCAAGTTTTGTCCAAGCGAAGATTCATTCCAGGAACATCTCCATAGAAAAGTTCAAGAAAATAATGGCTCGATACGACTGTATGGAGAGGAAAGATTCGGCATGTAACACATCTGAATTGCATTCCTCCCATCCCGACACTCCGGTCCATGCCCCAGGTAACAACGTGAACCCTACAGAATCTTCTTCTTGCGAATTTCGATCTGCTAATTTTGATGCTCTGTCGTCTTCCCTTCCTACTGAAATTGGCTTAAATATGGATAATATGCTTGATAAGGACTCTGACCCCTTGATATGGGATTCTTATCAGCATTTTCAAGAGTTTTGTGGTAAAATTGGTATCACCCTTAGGACTAACGCAGAGGTACTAAATTTCTTTTCTCAAGTTAGGCATGACCAGGGGAAACATCCTATTTCCCTGAGGGATCTACGTAGTTCTTGTGAGAGGGATTATCCCTCTCGGTCCTTGTAACCATGCCGGCGAGGAGATTCCGCAAATAAATGCGAAATCGGTCGGCAAAATCACGTCGAAAAAGCAAAATAAAAACGGAGTCGCCACCTAATCTATTATGGAAGACAAGGAAAACCAAAACATGAAATAAATCATGCAAAAAA
>JAMKQA010001220.1:0-25805 GCA_024699735.1 Posidonia australis
GTAATATTGTCTTTTGCTTTCATTTCCATTGTCCTCACGAGATTCTGCTGTGTAATTTCTCTTGTTGTCATTCTCTGTGAGCAAGATAGTTCTAAACTATGTATAAGCATCAAAGTGAAGGGCTCTAGCTTCTCGGGGATTGAGAAGTGGAAAGAGCAAGCAAGCGTTGATGGCGTAGCCAACAAGTAAGTTCTTATTTTATTTTAAATAAGGGAAAAATCTCAAGAGGGTCTTGAGGAGTGGACTAGGCAGGGTTGCCGAACCACTATAAATTGCTTGTATATATCAATTGCTCTCATCTCTTCTTGTATGTTATATAGATTGCATAAGTAGTTAAACTTGTTTATATCTGTTAAATAATCTCCTTGTATGCAATTTTTCATTAATCTGTAAAAACCGATCGAAGTAACTAAAAAGTGTTAATTCTCTATTCACCCCCCTCTAGAGGAGCTATCCGATCCTACAAAGTATCCTCCATAACTGCTACTCTTTGTGTGACTTGTCGAACTTATTTTTCAACCAGGCTCTTGTTTAGTGAATACTAGTATGTTCGTAAAACTTCTTTCTCCAATATTTTGTACCCTTTATCATCAAGGTGATTTCTTGATTTCCGCCCATCATCAGCCAAGTCCACACATATCTCAAGGAATGTAGCAATCATATCATTTTCCCACTAGACTTTCTGGACACATTTCCCACAGGCTTGCACTTGCTTGCCCAGTGGGCCTATATTTCGATTGCTTCTTTCTTAAGAGTGGCTTGCTCCTCCATTGTTGGTGCTCCATTGCTGCTCCCCCAATGTTGGTGCTCCATTGCTTCTTTCTAAGAACATAAAATTATTCAGTCGATATAAATAGAAGAAATATGCCACAATTAAAGGTAAATAAGACAAATATCTCACCATTAAAGCCAAATACAACAAATATGGCCAGTCAAAGCTAAGTACAACAAATATGCCATTGTCAAAACTCAATAAAACAAAAAATAACGTATAGTGAAAGCTAAATACAACAAAAGGGTATCATATGGCCAAAGCTAAATATAACAAAATGTGACATATGGTCAAAGCTAAATACAACAAAAATGTTCCATGGTCAAAGCTAAATACAGCAAAATATGCCATATAATGAAAGCTAATACAACAAAAGATGCCTTAATCAATGGTAACTACAACAAAATATGACATATACTCAAAGCTAAATACAATGAAAGATGCCTTAATCAAAGGTAAATACAACAAAATATTGACTTGGTATCTTATAACAAAATTTCGTAAAGTCTAAATGCCATTACAAGCCATGTGAATTTGATCTTTATTCCAATCATGAATAATAGCCATGTCGGTTTCATCTAAGTTCACAGGGTTCACACTTTATCGTTCGTCTCTGGCTTAGGTTTCCACCACAGTCTAATCAATTTCAACTTCCTATAATACCTCATCCATTAACTGCTGCTCGACAATGAAATTGTAAAGTGCCATGCAAGCAACAACAATCCTCACTTGAGTAAGGAAATCGAAAAATGGCATGGAGTTTAGTTTATTCCAACATTTCTTTTAAACAACAAAAGTCCTTTCGATTACATTTCTTAACGATGAATGCCTGTGATTGAAGTATTCTTCTTTCACTTTAGGTTGTGAGAATTGAAATTGGACAACGTGGTATCTTGTTGTACAATAAAGGACAAGGTACCCTTTCCTATTTGGGTATCCAATGTCCACTAAGTAGTATTTTATCTGGAGTTCAACAAAATATTCTAAGGTCAACGATAATTAGAGTGAAAACAATGACAACAAGTAAATATATTAGCGTGTTTAACTTATTATTGCTAACTTTCGAGTGGATGAGGAATGTTGTGTCTGGAATAAGACATTGCATGACTTAGGACCTTACAGTCATGAGCTATGCTCTCAACTAGCTGATATGAAGGTGAACCTCATATTGAAATTACAAACACTAAAGACATTTTGGGTTGTGTGCTGAGAGTCCCTTCTACACCGCCAGGTAGGAGTGCTTATCAACTACACAATGGATATGTGTGTCGTTTAGAGCACCAATTGCATCTTTGAGGAATGGCATATACTTACCATTTAAGTGTTTCTTAATATGACGTGGAGTAGCATTGAGGGGTTCCTTGGGACATATCACATCTGGTGCCCAAGCAATAACTGTGTCTAATACACAATGAATGTATTTACTTAGTCTGCCTAGAGTGTTGTAAGGTTTGTTAAAGGACCCTATTCTTATGATCGTGACCTAATGTTTGTAGGAATATTCACACTTGTTCCTCTATAAATACCCAGTGATTGCCGCATTTTACGTTTCTCAAAGAATGGTGTAGAGTTTCACAAATGTTTCAGGCATCATTCTACAACTGTCGAAACACAACCTCTAATGACCATTAATCATGCTGTCGACAACAATGTGCACCACATTCTTAGGTGGAAAGGCTACCTCAAAGCAATGCCTCATTTCATTGAAAAGGAATATAACCAACTTAAACTCTTCCTTTGATTCTAAATCATTGCTTAGGTTTAGAGCACGACGGTTTTTGATAGTGAACATAATTAATATGTGACTGAAATGGACTGCAAAATATCACAACATATACACAGAATATTACTAATTGACATTATTGAAAGTCATCAAGAGACGATAAGAAACTAGCAAAATCACAAAGCATGCATGTACAAATAAGGGACTTCTAACAAACCTAATAGGGCTAAATTTCTAGCAAATCAGTGGTAACATTTGATTCTTAACTGAAATAATGATAGGTATTGTAATGTTTTGATATTGTTTGAAAAAAAAGATGGCAAAAAACTTCAACAACTTTAGACATCGTTTGTTTCTTAATTGGTACATAATATTGATTAAGTTTTTTTGTTAAGAATTTAATTAAAGAAATAGAGGTTCCCAACTTATCAAAAATCAATAAAAATTATTAATAATATCCAACTATATATTATGAATGCCACAAACAAATGTATTGTGTGATATTGGAGTATGCATCTCATAATGGTTGGTGGGTTGCAAATTGCAAGTAGAAATAAGTCTTTGATCTTTTCAAAAAAAAAAAAAGTTTCGAACCTATCAAATACTACATGCAACTTGACAATAGAGGTAAAATCTATCTGATAAAACATTACACTAACCAAAAAACCAATGAAGGAAGAGAATGAAGATCCATCGTAACCCAACAATACAACCCTAATTTTGCCTAAATTTTGAAAATCCTACCATGAAACCCTAGCTACCATGTTAGGAGAGCAATATAAGAGAGGGAAGGGAGATAATTGATCTTTGCAGAAATCGAAGGAGGTCGATGATCATTGGAAGAGAAATCAGACTCAAGCTTCAACCTCTGGAATTGTGTGTCGACAATCACTGTTGCAAATAAGGGAAGAAGGTCATCAATAGAGTTTCTTGAGTCATAGGAAGAATAATCAGGTAGAAATTAAAGGAGGTTTGCTCCACCTCGAGAGAAATTAGCCTCGAGCTTCAACCTCCAGAAGTGTGTGTCGACGATCACCGCTACAAATAAAGGAAGGTCATCAATACAGTTTTTTGAGCAACATTAAGAATAATCAGGTAGAAATTGAAGGAGGTTTGCTACATCTCAAGATGTGTTGTAGTCGAGCATCGACCTCAGGAAGGCTTCACTGATGATCACCACTGCATTGTGGAGAAGAAAGTACTCGACAAAGCTTTTGGAGCTCTAGAAGAGTAAAGTAGAAATGATTAGTGAAAGCATGTAATGAATGGCATTCTGTAGTAATTTTTGTCTAGTTCCTTCAAGATTACACACATTTGCCATGGGTAAATTGGTCTTTGCACCTAATAGAGTTATCTACTTCCACTAAGGATGTCTAGCCATCCACTCCTCATTCTTTCTTGGGTTACTATAGATGAAGCGACTCTTAACCCATGGAGCTGTGGTGTTTGTTTCCTGATCCCGCTCTCACTCCCAAAGGATGCTAGAGCACATGAAGTTGCAAAAAAAGGTTACCTTTGACTCTTAAATTCACATAACTCAAGTTCGAGGTCATTTAAATGTTGGTTGGACTTGATGTGTTCCCATGTCTGACATCAGAAATTGCCACCACTATCTATGCACAGGTGTGTGGTTCTTTGGATCCTAAATTTGAACAAAAGCAAAATGAATTGGATTTATTTAAAAAAAGAGCAATTTCCTTAATGGTATCCTTACCTATAGCTATTATTAACTTCAATACCCTCAATTATAAAATCATTCACTATGGTATCCTTAACTACTGCAGTTAGTCATTGTGGTACTTCTGTTAGAAAACATTGTTTTACCAAAAAAAATAGACGAAAATGTCCCTCAACTATATAGAAATATAATCCTTCTCCCTCTCCTTCTCCTTATTCTCCCTTAGATCACCATCACCACTATCGGAGACTCTACTACTGCTGTCGATGAATCGGAGTAGGTCTTGGTCGAGAGGAGTGCTGCCTTAAGGGAAATGAGGGCCTTGTTGTTGTCCTCCCCTACACTAACCTCGTCCTTTAACTCCTTGAAGAGGGGAGTTAGTAGCTTCATCCGCCAAATCGTGCTATTGTATGGCACCATTCCACCGGAGTTGGGAAACATGACTAGTTTAGATACTCTATTCCTACAGACCAACCAACTGACCGATGTAATTCCACAAGAGCTAAGCAATCTCACTTATCTTAGAGGTCTTGACCTCTCTATCAATGACCTCACTAGTGGAATCCCCTCAAAGTTCTAAACCTCCGCAATCTCTATCTTCTCCATCTTACAGAGCTTCCCAACCTTGAACTACTCAAAGCTTTGGCAAAACAACTTCACCAGAACATCCCCCTTGGGCTCAGCAAGGATGGTAAGCTCTGATAACTCAACTTGTCGACCAACAAACTCACCAAAGTGATCCTTGAAAAGCTCTTCCATGAAAGAAAGCAAGAGATTCTCATTCTTCTCAACAACTTCCTCTTTGGTGCATTATCAAGTGATCTCAGCATGTGCACAATACTCTTTAGAGTCCAGATGGGGTATAATTACCATTTCGGACACGTCCCTCGTGGGTTTTTCTTCTTGTCGGCCACCTTAACCATCCTTTCACTCTAGTAGTCGAAGACCCCACCATTGTTGTTGACCCTTTCGACGTCACCTCTTGTGCTAGCAACATACTTTACTACGACGATTGAAAAGAGATACAAGAGAAAGAAGAGAAAAAAGAAGAGTATAGTAACAAAAGAAGGGAGAAAACGTAAGAACATAACAATCATTTTATGTCATATTATAATGATGTTACGATAATTATTTTAAAATGAAAAGAATTAAAAATTGAAGATATTAAAATAACTGATTTTATAATTGAGAAGATCTAAGTAAAAAATAGATATAATTAAAGGTATCATTAAAGAATTTACATTTTGCAAAAAAAAAATGTAGAACTTACTTCAATATAATTCTTCACAAGTACAAGTTACCTCATTTTTCCAAGGACCTCCCAGTAAAATCTCCATCTCAACCACGAGCTAGTGACAGAAAACCAACAAAAGATTCTGTGTCCTCCCCTCTGCTCGTCTTCTTCCACCCTCGTCTCGTAAATCCTAGCCCTCCAAAACCCTAATTACTCCTCCTATCCCTCGGAGACCTGGCGTGGAGAGATGGTGAAGAGGAAGGAGAAGCACTCCAACGTCTCGGGGAGGCCAAAGCACTCCCTCGACGTGAACCGCAGCAATGGCGGGGGAGGGGTTGGGAAGAGTGGGGACAAGGGCGCCCGGACGGCTGCCACGGTCCGGAGGCTCAAGATGTACAACACCAGGCCAAAGAGGGATCGGAAAGGGAAGATCTTGATGCACGACCTCCAGTCCAGGGAGCTGCCCTCCACCCGCATCGAGCCCGACCGCCGCTGGTTCGGTATGATTGTGATCGGGAAAAGAGAGGTTTTCCTAAATGTTTTGTGTTGGGATGTGGAATTGAAAGATTTGGTTTTGGTGTTCAGGGAACACTCGGGTGGTGAATCAGAAAGAGCTGGAGTTTTTCCGGGAAGAGCTTCAGAGCAAGCTCTCTAGCAACTACAATGTTATTGTGAAGGAGAGGAAGCTTCCATTGTCCCTTCTTAATGATCATCAGAAGGTATTGCCATCGAGAGGAAGCTTCTAGTGGTTTTCTTATCCCTCTGTCTCCTTCTCAAACATCTTCCCTTTTTCTTATTTCTGGCCTTTGTTCTGTGGTATATCGTAATATTTGGTGTAAGAATATTATGGTATCAACCGAACCCGTCAATAAGGAAGATTGATTGTTTAGTTGGTGTTTTATTCTTAAGTTTTGTCCTTTTATTGTGATATGTCCTTGAAGCAAGCTAGAGCTCATCTTCTAGATACGGAGCCTTTTAAGGATGCATTTGGGCCAAAAAGGAAAAGAAAGCGTCCTAAGCTTTGGGCTTATGATTACGAGTCACTTGTCAAGAAAGCTGATGGTTCTCAAGGTATGAAAAAATTGTTCAGTCTACCATATTTTGAAGAGTCTTTAGCTTGGTCTTCATATGTGTCAACTTGATATTTGTTGGCAAATCACCATATTATTATTAATGCTTGATGCTTCCAATTTGCAAAGTTTGATAGAGATATATGTGCTTGCAACAGAAAAGCATTGATGTGGTGGTTGTGTTTATTCTTCACATCTCTCGCTTTTGTGAATGTTTTCTTTTGTGCATCAACTGAAATTGCATCGAGGTCAACAATATGTAAAGCACCTAATGGCATATTTGGCTCCCCACATCGAGTTTGTTGTTGCTGATATTTGGGTAATTTGGTGCCTCGTTGAGTTATGCAACATGGCAATTTTAAGTGAAGCTGGTTATTGTAGCATGTTTTCTTCTTTACCTTAGAGTGGTAAATAAATTGACAATTTGATGAGATGGTATTGGCGAAAGACAGTAGCTGAAGAGCTTAATTTTTTGTGTTTATTAAATATTGTTTTTTCAGATGCTTTTGAGCAGAAATCTTCTGTGAAGGAGGGAAATGAAGAAGATGGCTTTAGAGATTTGGTGAGACATTCAATGTTTGAGAAAGGGCAAAGCAAGCGAATTTGGGGTGAGCTCTACAAAGTTGTTGACTCTTCAGATGTAGTTGTTCAGGTAAGTTATAACTATAATTGTTAATGTGGATGTTTAGTGATTGACATGTAAATATTAGATGCTACTGTTTTTTTTTTCATTTCACAAAAGTTAATGCGATGCTCGAAAGAGTACTGGTGCTTCCTCTGTTGGTTGTGTTTAATTGTCAATCTTGTTACAATAGTGTATGCCTGTACAGATCTGTTTTACCCTTGTTTTTGGATTTTTTTTGAAGTATTGTTTTGCATTCTTTACTGAAGGTGTTGGATGCAAGGGATCCACTAGGTACCAGATGCTATCATTTGGAGAAGCATTTGAAAGAGCATTGCAAGCACAAGCATATGGTCTTTTTACTAAACAAGGTTTGCAATTTTGTAGAATAGCGTAGATATTATGAACTCTGATAATTTGAGAAGTCACTGCTTTCAAAAGTTACTAATTTTTGGTCTTCTTTTAGTGTGATCTGGTTCCTGCATGGGCTACAAAAGGGTGGTTAAGAATTCTTTCAAAGGAATATCCTACCTTAGCCTTTCATGCAAGCATCAATAAATCTTTTGGCAAGGTATATTAGTCTGGATATAAATCTTTCTTCATCATAGCAGTGCATTACTTTTCATTTCTTTAATATAGGTTTTTAAAATCATATAGGGATCATTACTTTCAGTACTCAGGCAATTTGCCCGACTAAAGAGTGACAAGCAAGCAATATCTGTGGGTTTTGTTGGCTACCCCAATGTTGGGAAATCATCTGTGATCAACACACTACGCACAAAGAATGTAATTATTCTTTGACTTGTGATTTCCGAAGAATATCATTAGATGACTATTAATTTGTCTGTGCTTTATCCTGAAAATGGCTAAGTGAAGTGCATTTTTGTAACTGTTACACAATCTATAACTCTGCAACTGTGATTTCTTATTAGATGTGTAGTTACACTTAACACTTAACAAACTACTTATGAAATGATTAATGATGTAAATGTGGTATTTAAAGTTGCCAAGGTAGAACAAAATGTTCTTAAAATATGTTCCCTTTTATTATTTTTTAGGGAAATATGGCATGTTCACCATCTTCATCAATAAACATCCAATCATTGCGGCAATCAGGAAAATAGCTGAAAGTCAATGTACCCCTAATAAAAAGCAAACAATACATGGACATTACAAGGTAATATAGCAACAGCTTTCCACACCATAATAACGACAGGAGAAAAGAACAAACAAATACAAGCCTAAGAAAAGCCATCAGGTTCCTATATTGATCGTACTCAAAACAGTGGGCCTAACACTTTAACCGATTGATGTGGGATCGGTTGTCCAACCCGCTTTAATGCCAAACCATCTTAGGTGATCGGTTGGCTTGAAGACACCTTGGCGATCGATCAAACAAAGTTATGTTACAATATCTACAGTGAATGACACATACCACTCCAAAACTAGGGTCAAACGAGTGTCAAGTCCAAGTGACCTCCTAGGTAATGGTGCGTGGCCCTTACTGATGCTCTAAAGTCTTAAGGTGCCATGCTTCTTAAGCCTTGATAGCGCACCAAGCCTTAGCTTAGACACATTGATTGAGGACTAGAGAATGAATGCTCGTCATGCCACACCTATTTCAATGAACAACACATGGGCACATCGACACACCATAGGCTTGCACAGTTCCTTATACACGCAACGATGTCATGCATGCCCGACAAAATGGCAACTCTTGCAAAACTACGCTTCCTTTCACACCTAAATGTGCCACTTGAAACACCTGACACACCTAATAACGCACCTTACCACATATGGCTCTCCTGTCATAGCTCAACACGTGTCTAGATCATCATTACTAGTGAACAAGCTCCACAGTGGTCTCCAACTACCATCCTTAGCTATAAATACACTATATTGAATGTAGTAAAGGGAGGCTAGGATCTTTCTTCACAATCTTGGCACTTTCCACACATTCACTTTTAAAAACCTGATCTCTCCTTATTGACTTAAGCATCGGAGCGTCTTTGGCCGGTACACGCCCAATCGAGGTCCACTCTTCTTCTTCTTTTATTCATAGACCTTGTGAACTTGCTCTAACCAACCACCAAACTGGAACCAACAAGCAGCATCGTGCAGGCTGAGGGGCGAGATCACCGCTTAATAGTTCTAGCCATAGTGCTCCTCAGTGTGCCACCAGATGACTCATTGTATGGCTTGCTTACTCTGCTTGATTTGAACAAAGCACCATGTGGCTTTTCTTTCTTACTTATCTGCTTCCCAGCAGCACAGCTTGCTTGTCCTGCTGGTTTAAATTTCTTATAACACTTCCTGAATCTAAAGGACACCAATAACCTCAGAGAACCAAAGACTCATCCCAACTAATAATTTTCCGAGCTCCCGCCAAACCAGACAAGTTGTACTACTCTGAGTTGAGAGACTAATTGACTACATGTAGTTCCTATCCTCTTATTAATCACAATTAAAGGAATTGAGTTATACACTGATTCTTCATTTGCTTTACCCAAGTTTTCTTGTATCATCGTATCATCGTACCATTGATGGACTGAGGCTTTGTGATCGTGATAGTAAATTTATGGTGTGTTTATCAGCTCTCCATTATTTTATTACCAATAAAAGAAACTGTTAACAGATATTTGTGTTGTATTTTTTAATTAAAAGCATGACTATTAGTATTTCAATTTTTGTGTGTATATGTATTAGCAGAAAAAGCTGTCATGTATATTTTGTTATCAATATAATTAGTCAAAGATAATACCTTTTATTTCTATTTTGTATTGAATTTCTCTTGTTTGTTAATTTTTTTTCTCCTATTCTTCAAACGGAAGCACTTTATTCCTTACTAAGAAAGATTTCTTTTTCTAGGTCTGTAAAGTAGCTCCAATTCCAGGAGAGACCAAGGTGTGGCAGTATATCACTCTCACGAAAAGGATCTTTTTGATTGACTGCCCTGGTGTTGTCTATCAAAACCATGATTCTGAAACAGATATTGTTCTCAAGGGTGTTGTAAGTATCTCTATGCTAAGTGCTACTAGCAATGCAATCACTTATTCAATAGTGTCATCTGTCTTGACTGAAGTTTCCACGTGATGTATTCATTATTATTATTTAGATTGCTTCTGATATGGTTTATTGCATATTTTTCTTGAACAAAATATGAAACTAGTATCTGATGGTATTGACTAGGAAACATTGTTCCAAAAATCAATAAAAATGGCTGTTTAAACTCTATTTAAATGTTTTTTACATGACATCATTTTTTGGGTAAAAATGGCTGTTTTTTAATCTAACGTTAATGACTTCTTATTATTGACATAATATGATTATCTAGGCAAATATTTGTTTATTTATGCTTGTCACTTATTTAATTTATGTTTTGAATTATTATGGCTAAATGATAACTACACACTCATGCTTGCATGATAACTACACGTATTCGAGTTATGTTTTTTGAAATAAAACTTGTTTTTGAATAGTAGTTTCGTATATTGAGATAATTTGTTGAATGTTGTTTGTTATATGCATGTTACATTTATTTTTATTTTTTTAAATTCGACGTTTTTTCATTAAACACCTGTTTAAACTCATGTCTTTCGAAGTGTAGAGCCTGTTTAATGTTATTTGAAATATTGCTAGGAAAGGAGACTGGATTTTCTAGTTTGCATCATTTAGCTGGCCATCATTATGATTATGGAAACACATTTGATTGATGCGAAAATCCATTGGTTTTCCCAAGAAATATCACGAAAAACAGGAAAAAGGACAGATTGTTTTTCTTATACTTGTGGATTTTTCGTAACATTAAACTAGTACTACTAAGACTGGTTGACTCAGTCAAGCCATGTCAAAATGGTTTTCAGTCGAATCAAATTTGGTTCTTTAGATCATTATATATAATTAAACTTTAAGTTTGAGCAATGCAGGCTAGGACTAAATTGGCATGTTGTGCTTCGATGAAACTGATTAATGGAATTAGGTTTCTCATAGACCCTTCTAATGGAGTGGTGTAGCATTGCATTTAGCCATTTTAATGACTGGGCTGATGATGATTTTGTGTGGGAGGTCCATCATCTAGTCTCCAGTGGGTCTGTGGTGTCTACAGGCATGTTCCTCTAATAGAAAGCATCATGAATTAGATTTTCATTTTGGCTTTATTTTTTTGATGAGACTTCATCACCTGTAATTTGAAACGTTTAACGTATACCTCACTTGAAAGTGGAGGGTACATGCATAATAACATTTGATGAATGAGCTGGTTCTACAATTGATTATCCATGCAAACATAACCCAAAAAATCAATATAGACTATGCTTCCCTATTTGCTCATCATGATCACAAAATGGCATAGTGTCAATGGATTTCTATATTTGCTGTATGGTTTTAGCCGTATGATGCTTGTTAGTTTTAATGAGAATCATTGTTTGGTAAGCTATTTTAGGCTCATCTGGTGTACATGGAGGATTGCACATGACCATTTGTGAAATTATAGTTAATATACTCCCTATTCACTTTTTTAAGCTTTTTCTTTGTTCTCAACATAATATAGGGAAATGTTGCTCTTATCACATGACACCCACTTTATATTTTTTTAAATTACTTATTATTTTCGGGAAAATGTTGTGAATATGAACTTATGAAGGTATCAAATCAGAATTTAGAATTCTATGCTAATATGTTGAGAAATTGCATAAAGATGCACTTAAGCTTATACTTGACATGTCCAGTATAATGTATCTCAAATGATTTTATTTCATGTTTATTTCTATTTTTTAAATTACTATCAAGGTACGTGTGGCAAACTTGGAAGATGCCTCTGAGCATATTGGAGAAGTATTGAGTCGTGTGAAGAAGGAACATCTACAAAGAGCATACAAGATTCAGGAGTGGTATGATATCTGGCAGTTTGGCACATAGTTTTCCATAACCTTTTTTACTGACCTGTGGCCATCCTTCTTTCTTATTTTTCTTGGTGGACATCACTAAATTTGAACTTGATTAGTCTTATTATTTTCTGAATTATCAGACATATTTGATAAATAAAAATAACCTGCCAAAGTGCTTTTGTCTAATCTATAGAGTTCCAGTTTCTCATGACATTTGTTGTTTTACTTGTATATAATGACTGATTTCTGATCAAATCACTTTTACCCAAGCATAAAACTTTCCTGAGTTTAAAACTAAAGCAAAATTTCACATATTCTATCATATTAATCACTTGTTTCAATTAGGAACTTAGTTAAGTATTTACTTTCTTCATTTTTGTCTTTCTTCAATTCTCTCGACTTCACAGTTTTTTAGGGTTTTTTAATAGCTTGAAATTATATATTCATTTTTACCAAAAAAGAATTTATATATGTTATTGATATATGACTCATTTTTTTACTTCTTTAAAAAGAATTTAAAAATTGAGAAGTACTACCTCTTAATCCACTTCAATATCATACAACATACTCTAATTTGATAGTTGTTGCGAAAATTTATAATAGGAATTTTGAATATCAGATGGCAAATTTTCATCATTTCCTTATTCTTGCTTTCAAAGTAAATATTGTTGCATTGTAGTCAACACGTTAGGTGAGGTGGGGGTGGGGGCAGGCTTCAATCAGGCAATTGCTTTGGTTGCTTCCTCACCTTGTCGCCTATTTCAACTTTCTGCAAGATGGTTCTTTTCCATGCATTTTCTTTTCCTCCCATGGTATTTCCTTTTCCCCCTTTGTTTTTTTCTTCTACTTTGATTCTTTTACTCTTCTTTTCTTACTCTCCTCTTCTTCTTTTCTTCCTCTTTGTTCTCTTCTTCTTCTCTTCCACTTGTCTTTCTCTTTGTTCTCTTCTTCTCCTCTTCCGCTAGGGTTATCATTTCTTATCCGACCTGACCCATGAAACGAAATTGACATGCCCAACATGACATTTAATTGGGTTAGGGTTGGGCTTAAATGAATTCGGATAAATGGGTTGAGAGTTAACCCGTTTTTGATCCACTAATCAGTATAAGAATTAAATATAATCTTTAATTTAAATTTATTACTATATGTAGTTATAAAGTTTGATTTTTGTTTAATATTTATGTTATTTATGTACCTACAGGTTATTCACTTGTGTCTTGTATGTAATTATTTAGGCATTTTTTTTTTTTTTCACTTTGTGTTATGGAAAGGATTTTGCAGTCTGGGTTTACACATAAAACAAGTGGATGTCTGCTATTGGTGTTTGGGTTTCCTGCAGTATAGAGACACTATCATATATGGTTGAACTATATATAACAGTAAAATGGCATTTTGGCTGATGTTCCGTGATTATGTCATGGGTTCTCTATTGCCATCACGTTATACTGTTGGCTTAACTATATTGATTTTATTTGGCCATGTTTATTGTAAATGTGTTACTAATCAATCACTACTCTTGATGCCTATCCTCTTCATTATTTTTTTTCCAGGACTGATGATAATGACTTTCTGGTTCAACTATGTAAGCTAAGCGGAAAACTTTTGAAGGTATGTGTTTGAATTCCAACTTATGATTTTACAAGTGTAAATTGTGACCCTTCTTCATTGAGATTCGTCTGTTAGATCAAATTTACAGTCTGAATCTCTGATGACCACATTTTTTTTTTTTTCAAATTTCAAGTCTGAATATTTATTTTCTTGTTTTAATAAATCGATTTGATTTTACAAAATTTTCTCTTGCTGGACTCCATTGATCCATTGCATATTAGACCTTTGGAACCATTCTAAATATCAGCACACTCCACCAAAACTTTGTGGTATTGCATGCATAAATTTGATTAAATTTTTACTGAATGAAGACATGGTCTTCATGCTAGCCTCTTTTCAACAGTTATTTCAATTTTGTTTTTTCCACTTGAAATGCATAACTTATTGGAAGTTCGTGCACAGCAGGACTAGCCCCTTCTCCAACAAACTTTCCTATCCTCAAGAGGACAGATTGATTGTTACAGTGACCAGCTACTCTTCATGAACGTTTAGAGTCTTAGTAGACCATAGAACAGAGCACAATTATTGGGATTCACCAGCATATATCCATTTCCATGACCCTGACCTTGCTATTCTGATTCCTCGGCCGTAGTAGTGATTTTGTTGGTGTCCTTTGGTGCTAACTGCTAATTTGCTTCGATTTGTAACCATCTACATTTGCTTTCCTAGCCATCAACTCTGGATGTTTCTGTTGCCCTTACGTTTCTAATTACTAGCAACTAGACTTGGAAATTGAGTTGGGTTGGGCCAAGCCGGCATTAAGTTACGAGGGCCCATGGAGATTCTGGGTCAGCCCGGTACAACATGGAATCATTTTGGGCAGTGCCGGTCAAGTCGGAATTTGAAATCCCTCGACCATAGTACATCTATGGCCTTATTTATTTCTGGCTGGGTTCAAATGGGATTGAACTGGGCACATTTTCAGGTTGACCCTAATTGATTTATTCATGCTTAACAAATTTACAAAAAACAAAAAGTGAACATCGACTTTTATGGAGTGGACATCCATTTTGACAAAATGTACTGTCCACAAAAGTGGACGACTACTTTTAGAGTGGACTTCTATCTTTTGGATGGAATGTACTATCCACAAAAGTGGACGAAAGTGCACTTTTGTTTTTTGGACAGATTTTCCTATCTACAAAAGTAGGTCTGTCCCTAACAATGGACTTCTGTTTTGGATGGAAAATTTTAATAAACTTTAATTCAATGAAACAAATACTTATACAATTATTCTAAACTGAAATTGTTAATTGTAGTCATAAATAAAGGAAATTTGAAAAACTCAAAAAAATATTTCATAAAATTTAGAAATTACAAAAATAAAGGAGAATAATTAAAAATTAACTACTGTCCATTTTTTAAGTACCACTATACCACATGTTTATATACATAAACTACATTATAAATTAGTTACCGTAACCTAAAAATTAATATTCATAATTAAAAATAAATATTCTAATTTAGGGCCTAAATTGGACTGGAAATGAGCCATAGAAATGGGCTTGGCCGAGTCCGTGTCATGCTCGTGCCTGTGCTGGGTTTTGCCCCAAATCGGGCCAGTGGGCGTGGAACGAAAACCCCAGCCCTAGCCTAGTTCTTCGCCCTTTTGGGTTCTAGCCTGGTTCTTTGCCCTTTTAGGTTTGGGCTGGGCCGGACTGGTTACCATTTCAGGTCAGGTTGGCTTGGTTCTTTTCAAGCTGGGCCATGCAGGCCACGAGCCTATTTCCAGGTCTACTAGCAACTGTCCAAAGTCCAAACATTCTGTTTTTTCTCCTTTCTTGCTGTGTGTCGTTGGGATTCACAGTAATGGATGGGAAACTCGCTGTAATAGAAATGGGGACCATGGAAGGCACTGTATTTGTATCACCTCTTGTCATTGCCCTGGGAAATCTTTTTAGTCGTTCACTGGTTGGTGATTCTTTCTATTTTTGGAGAGATTTGAGAATTGAGCTGGGAAAAGGGTAAGTGAACTTAGATAGGAGATGGCTACTAGTACAAAGCATGTGCGTGAGGTAGACCATGCCGATTTGTGATAGAAAGGACAAATGAGTCTGCTCTTGTTCTAGTATCCTCAAATTTGCACGTTGCGAACCACACTGCACATGTGAAGTGACTGTTTTTTGAAAGAGATGATTGATTAATATGAGTAACATAACTACTTATTCATCTTGAAGTTTAAAATTAAATTACTTTATTAATTTGAATTTTAAATTTATAACAAATCATTCGAGATTTGAACTTCAACTTGGTAAGAGATTAATTACGAATTTACGATCATGTTTCCTTTTTAAATCTTACTTGAATTTAATCATCAAAATAACCACTTTGATAACAACCATTTGTAAACAATTGAATGGGCAATTTCGGAAGTTCATTAATGTGTCCAGTCCTGCCTCCTCATAGATTGATAGATGAGTAATGCCCAACCTTGGGTCTCTTTTCTATTTTGCTTATTGATTTTCTGTCCCTGTAACCTTTGTTACACGTTAGTAGGCACCTTATCCTTGTCTATTGGAAGGTGAATTTCCTGTCTTTGCTCACAAGCTTTTGCTTGGATGCTATTAGTAAAATCTTGGTGGCATGCCACTCTTTCTAAATATACTGGGTCAATTTGGAAGTCAGGTTTGATAATAAATTTTCAACTGATTTGCTAAGGTATAGAATTTCATATTCAGAAATACACTTAAAAGCTTGGAATGAATGCATTGCAAGTTAGAGATGTTTCAATGGTTACTAAAAATTGGTGCATGCGAGGTACTTCGATTCAATTTTTTTGTCTCGACATTCTCATTTCACTTTTCTATTGTCTGCTGTAATGTTGAATTGCTCTGTACTTATAATTTATGATTTCCAGGGAGGTGAGCCAGATTTGACAACTGCAGCAAAGATGGTTCTCCAGGATTGGCAAAGAGGTCGAATACCATTCTTTGTCCCTCCCTCACAGTGGCAAGGTGATGAGGTCGAGATGCCCAAAACACCTTTCGTTAATCAAGATGAATCAGTAAATACAGATAGAGCTGCAGCTGCTATGAAAGCTATTGCAGGCATTGTATCATCTCAGCAACTAAAACATGTTCCTGTTCATAAGGAATTTTTTGAGGACATGCGAGAAAACGTCGTGTCTCCTCCGAATCCAAGTGACATCCAACCTGAGAATTAAGTTTTAACGTATCATTCCAGAAAGTCTTGTTTATTTGCATCTTCTAGAAATATAGCAGGACGTTCAGTTTGTGTTTGAGGCACTTTGAACTCATAGGAGGTAGAGTTGTTCTGACCTGGTCCTAAGACCACTGTATCTCCTTCAATTATTTGTTGTATACGATGTTTTGTTGGAATTAATTTATAAAGTTTTTGTTGTAAATATAGCAGGAAGTTTTCGTTGTCCTAGAACTCTTCTGACACTTAACAATCGACTAAAATTGAAGAGTAGTACGATAGCTTCAGTGAATACTGATGGGGCTTTGCACCGGATGTCTAGATTATTAGCGTTTGTAATGTTGATCTCAAGGAGTATCAATTTCACGTGGGATTTGTTATATGCACGGGGGAGATTCAGCAGATTGGTATTGTACTTCGAGTTGGATGTTCAAATTTAATTAACATCGGTCCAAGTCAAAAAAGGATGTCCAACCTTGGAAACTAAATATTTACTGAAAGCTTTCTTTCTATCTATTTTTGGTTTTACACAAAATCTATTTTTGCTTTCAGAGAGAGGTGTATTACAATTATAAATTAGAATCATCACGAGAGGATGTAAGAGTTCACACAACAATTTCATCATGTGATGTTCACTTCAATCCTGATTTAAATCCATAGATGAAATGTGTACCTAAAAGATATCGTATGCTTGTACACATTGACTGAAAAATTTTAGAAGATACATGGTAAATCTTTGACGTAGCTACACCGCCAACACGGACAGCCATAGTGGTATCATTTGGATTGGACCAAATAATTCCCCCTTATCCAGAATCATAAATCCTGGAAAGATTGATATAAACCAAGTAGTCCTTGTTTAGTTCCATTTAATATTTCCTTGATGTATACTTGAATACCCCACGTCTCCACCACGAGCGCGATTAGATTCCAAAAGATATTTTTGCTTGTACACCATCACAACAAGGTGATTAGATTCCTTGCAAGATTCAAAGACCTCGCGACAGTACAAGAAATGCCAAACTCAGTGTTTGGTAGCTAGTCATGGACTGATGGCCGTCCCTCCTTTGTTATTGTATCCCATGGCCCATGTCTGAGATGAGGATTCTCTGGCATTTTGGCACTTTGTGCTCTCCTCCACCAAAGAAAGGTATGTCATGCTTTAACAAATTAGGATCATTTTTGGTATTGATATGTATATATTTTTTCTTGTGGTCCGTGAAATTCGAACTTGGTATGTCCTTAAAATTAGGATCTTAATTCATAAATTAGTTATTGAATTGTGTCAATTAATTAATTTTTAATTAGTTTGTCCCTTTTGCAAATTCAACAAAAGAACTTCCCTTTCAACTCATGCATTACTGTTCATATCAATACCATTTATGATCAAGAATTAACATCTTTCTCTCTCCCGTGTGTGTTTTCTCTTTTGTGTTTATGTCCTACACCATCCTAGTCTCTGTTTGAATTCAAATTAATTCTACGAATAAACTCAAAATAGTAATTGGTATTTCATTTGGTTGTCTAAAAATAAGAATAAACTTGGAGTAGTAATTCCTATTATGGTTTATTTATTCTAGAATAGTATTATGTAGGATGAATGGAATAAAGTTTTTCTAAAGTATGCACTTATACTATATGTTTATTTTTTTGTAAAAAAATAAAATATATTTAATACGACATATACATGTTTCAAATTAGATAAATATTTTGATAATCAAGTTTATTATCATTAATTTATATGTTTTTTACTTATTCCAATACTTATTTTAATACTTATTCTACTTTTCAACTAAATTAAAATTTCTCCCTTTACACACTTATTCACCGAAAAAAAAAATCAAGTAGAATAATAATACTATCAAAATATTAGTACCACCTTTTACTTATTCTTGTTTTTCTTATTCCACGTCTAAGAGAGACTTAAAGTGTCTTACGCTTTGCATTGACAAAATAATTTTCTAATAATAAGCATAAAAGAGTGAAAAGATGATGACAAACTTCATTCAATTCAAATATTTATCTAACATCATCAAGGTTTTTTTTTTAGTATTTGATCGATTACGTATTGTATGATAGGACAATACCATATATAACCACTAGTACCATAGCTTGTACTTACAAGGTTTTTTTAGATTCCTATTTCCCATTCAACAATGGGTTAAATATCAACATTCCTTACAATAACTGAGTACATTTGCAGAATTCTGTGCCATGTAGAATCAAGAAGAATATTATTAGTCAGAATTTCTCTTATAAAAGTGGAGAGTTTCACGAAGAGTATTAAAGTAGCCTTAGTTTTCCAATATACCGCTAAAACTAACCTCAAATAAGATAACTTAATAGAAAAACTGATATTTTATAGAAAGTATATTGGTAACGTAATTCTATTACTTTCTTTTCTCTTCAAATTTCTCACGTTAATGTAAATAAGGTGAAATAATATAACTTTCTCTTGTGATTTTTATCCAAACACACATGAGAATATACAAGTAATTTATGAGTATGCAAACAATAAAGGGATTTTTTTTTGAAATTACATAGTAAATGATAATGCCACAATTTGAATCTTTGTAGAGGCTAAAAAACCGCAGTAATATGACCTATCTCACGTTAGCGATGTTGGCTACAATAGTCTAACTTTTTACTTTTTAATATAAACAAATAAAACTTGCTATTTTAAGAATAATACTATTTTAGTGCTAAAAAAAACACACATCAATGAATTCAAGCCATGCTAAGAAAAACTTACAACAATTACATGCATTTAAAAATAGGTTTTTTTTTCCTAAATACATTCCATAAATATGATAATATTCTCAATACCCCTCTAATTCTCAGAGTTATTCTAGTACACCTTAGGTTAGCCAAAAATCTTTGCTTGCTATGCCTCCACTATTTACTTTCTTTAGCTTTTATTCGTAAATTAATCAAATAGTAAGTAAGCTCAATTTCAACATGAAAATGACTAATTTACCATTCATTTAAGTCCACTGCTATCATCATCGTTATCACTACTATCACAACATCTACTATTATTGTCGCCTTCGCTACCATCTCCATCACCACCACTACTGTCAATGAATTTTGTATCATGTAGAATCAAGAAGAATATTATAAGCCAGAATTTCTCTTATAAAAGTGGAGAGATTTAGGAAGAGTACTAAAATAGCCTTAGTTTTCCAATGTATGCTAAAACTAACCTCAAATAAGATAACTCAATAGAAAAATCGATATTTTATAGAAAGTATATTGGTAACGTAATTCTATTACTTTCTTTTCTCTTCAAATTTCTCACGTCAATGTAAATAAGGTGAAATAAAATAACTTTCTCTTGTGATTTTTATCCAAACACACATGAGAATATACAAGTAATTATGAGTATGCAAACAATAAAAGGTTTTTCTTTTTTTAAATAACATAGTAAATGATAATGCCACAATTTGAATCTTTGTAGAGGTTAAAAAACCGCAGTAGTATGACCTATCTCACATTAGCAATGTTGGTTACAATAGTATAACTTTTTACTTTTTAATATAAACAAATAAAATTTGCTATTTGAAGAATAATACTATTTTAATGCTCAAAAAAAAAAACACACATCAATGAATTCAAGCCATGCTAAGAAAAACTTACAACAATTACATGCATTCAAAAATAGGTTTTTTTTCCCCTAAATACTTTCCATAGACGTGACAATATTCTCAATATCCCTCTAATTCTCAGAGTTATTCTAGTACCCTAGGTTAGCCAAAAATCTTTGTTTGCTATGTCCCTACTATTGTCTTTCTTTAGCTTTTATTCGTAAATTAATCAAATAGTAAGTAAACTCAATTTCAATATGAAAATGACTAATTTACCATTCATTTAAGTCCACTGCTATCATCATCGTTATCACTACTGTCACAACATCTACTATTATTGTCGTCTTCACCACCATCTCCACCACCACCACCACTATTTTACCACTTTCTCTATCATTATAATTGTGCAGCCACTATTGTTACTTCACTATCATTTCCACTATCATCACAATATTACCTTCATCATTATTGTTGTGACCACTATTAGCACTATCTTACCACCATTTTAATTGTTGCTATTATTGTTGTCTATCACTACTACTACTTTATATCCTTCATCATTGTTATCATTAACTTTGTCACTATCTTTACCATTATTGTAATCATTGCCAATACTAACTATCCCACCACCTTCACCTTCATCCTTCATCGTTATTATTGTCGATTTCATCACTACATCTTCATTATCTTTATCATTATTGTTGTTGTCATTGTTGTAATCATCAATATCGTCGTTACTATCACTATCATCACTGTCGTGGCTTCCCCACCATGTCCTCTACCACCACAGCCACCATCTTCGTCCTCCAAGGCACAACTATTGTCATATTGTCTTCACTAAAAAGGAAAATTGACTATTTTAGTAATTTCAATGCACTATAATTTCCATTAGGTACACCACTCGATAAACCTCGTGTGGATATTGAAAGCTTTACGAGGGTATTTTGTCAAAAAGGCCTTACAAAAACAGATAATCTCTCTCTTTACCAATTGAACTTAGAGTAGGAAAACGGGCCAGATCGGGCCGGTCCGACCCATGAAACACTCAGCCCGCTCGGACCTGGACTGGGTCGGGTCAGGCCTGTTCATGCAAGCCATGGGCCCAGCACAGCCCATGGCCCTTATGTGGGCCGACCCTACGGGCCGACAAGTTGACCCTACTATTTTTTTTTTAAACTTTTTTTTTTAACGGACTGGGCTCAACTCGATCCTGTTGTTTTTTTTAAACCTTTTTTTTTAACGGGCCAGACTGAGCCTGACCTTGTTGTTTTTTTTTTAAAACTTTTTTTTAAAACGGGTCGGGCAGAGCAACCTGTCCCTGCTGTTTTAATTTTTTTTTTTAAAACGTTTTTTTTTTTAATTTTTACTGTTGGTGGACTGATCCAGTCCGACCCATGGTGTTTTAGCGGGCCAAAATGGACCTATTTCACGGACCTTGGTGGGCCTGAGCTTTAGGTCTGACGCGGCCCAAGGCCCACGACAGACCTGACTCGGTCCGACTCATGTTTTATTTTTTCGGACCCGTGTTGGACCGGACCCAGACTGGACTGGGCGGTCCAGGACCGGATCGGCCGGAATTCCATGTCTAACTGGGCTACATAAATTACCAGTTCACGTGGGAGAGGTGGGGAGAAAAAGAGCGTAGAGAGATGGATACGGTGAAGTGGAGAATTCTTCCTATTCTCTTCCTGCTTGCTTCCTTTCTGGTTTTCTACACGAGAACTTCTACTAAGGTAACAGTGTCGTTCGTTTCTGAAAAAGAAAACAGAGTCCTTCAGGGTACAAAACTGACTTTATCTTGTTTCTTTTTTTTTTTTTCCTTCCAAGACATTAGACATCTAGTTCATGTTCCCCGTAGGGAAGCAGTAATGTGTGTATTTTTTTATGAAGAGGAATAATATGTATATTAAGTGGGTTTTCTATGTTCCCTTTTTTGTTGCTGTGAACGAGTCAGTTCACTTTCTCTTAGTTTTTTTTTGTTGCACCAGTAGTTTTGGCTTTTCAGGTTGTTACACAACATATATAAAATCTTTTACTTCCATATGTGTAGCAATCGGACAGGAAGTGTAGCCTACTTCCTTATGATCGCTATTGGATACGCAGCAAGCGCATCGTCACGCCAGAAGGTGTCATTTCTGGCTCAGGTATGATTGGAAGGAAGACCAATTTGGGTTGTTCAATTTATCAGTCTTCCTATTATTTTCTGGCTAGTTTCATCCCTGTTTTGTGAACTTAGTAATCGTTCAATTCTGTTCATCATGTTTTTTCTTCTGAAAACGCATAAATGCTGAATCAGTGTTAAATAATATTTGATGAGAGTTTAACTTTTATTTATATCTTAAATCTGCAAATGACCAGTGGAGGTGAAAGAAGGGGTCATTGCGTCTGTGGTTGAAGGAGAGTATGAGCATGTGGGATCCCCAGGAGGACCTTTGGTTGATTATGGAGATGCTGTTGTCATGCCTGGTTTGGTTGATGTGTGAGTATCTCAATCTTATATGGTTTTACGTATGCATAAGGTATACTATGTGTTGCCTGAAGGGGATTGAGGGTCAAAATTGAATTACATTGTTTTTTTTTTTTTGAAAATAAGGATAGGATGACTCTCATTGATAAAACTGATTCACATTGTTGCTTTGCATAGTAGTACAAATTTGTTGCGGCCGGTAGTTGTGTTTTATAGTAGTATATATGGCACATTCTTTGCCCTTCACTTTCTTTGTTCGTGTAAAGGCAATGGCACTGCTTACTTGAAACGTTATTGAGGCAAGAGTGGGATGGCCACCAAAATTATATGTTCAATCATTAAGTAACATGCAAATATAACTTCCGATCAATAGATAAGCTATCCATAGTTCAAACAACAAAATTTAATAAGCATCAATCTTTGAAACAAGGAACATGAAATTCCTAAGAGGAAACAGCTATCTTCATAAGCAACTTTTCCTTTGAAGACCAGATAAGAAACTAAACATCACCTAACTTCACAAGTAATTTTCCCTGGCCACTGCACTGTCCATCCATCCATATGGCACAACAAGCTAGCACGACTAAGATTTCTGTTAGAGCACATATTGCCGACTTGATTGATCTTAGTCAAACAATCCCATTAATCAACAATAAGTACGCCACATCTTATTCCATATTGTTGAAAGTGTTGGTTTTGAGGCCCAGAAGTTTTGAATAAATCTTTTCAGCTAATCAAATAGGTCTCAATATCAATACTTGGTTTATATTGTCATGATGAGCTGAAGATAGGGTATAGATTATATTGTCTTGTTTCTTCTGTAACATTTAGTAATCACATTGTTAATAAATATAGGCCACATAAAGAAAGTTCACCTTTAATAGAGACTTGCCATACCACGCAAGCTCTTTGCCATTTGACATTTTCATGTATGAGTTGTATATTGTAATGCTCCTCATGAAGTGCTTGGAGAAGCTATGTGCAGATATTTCCATCTTTTCCAGATGCTATTGTTGAATTTTCTTTTTCTGAGATCATTTTCACTTCATCTTTGAGTAGGATAATATAATGACTAATCATAGCTTTGGCTTCAAATTTTATTCTCTTTTAAAAGAAGTATTGTTTTTATCTTGAACATATAATTCCTTTTTATCAGCCATGCCCATCTCGATGAGCCTGGAAGGACTGAATGGGAAGGCTTTTCCTCGGGAACCAGAGCTGCTGCTGCTGGTAACTTAAGATCGTTTTGCAAATTGCGAAAGCACATGTTTAATCTCAGGCAAACAAGAAATCCAAATTGCAAAACTAAGACCAAGGGAAACAAGAAGTGGTTTTCAGAGGATAAATTAACCATTTCAACTCCTCTACAACCATTTATACTGAGCAGTATATTTGCCTTGCTTTTGATACATATCCTGACAAATTAAAACGTTGATTATGCTTGGACAGGTGGTATAACAATGTTGATTGACATGCCTCTTAATAGTTTCCCATCAACAGTGTCTGAAGAAACATTGAGGCTTAAGGTTTGATATTTGAGTGCGCCAATCCATATTTGTTATCAATCTCAAAAACATAATATTTCTTAACACCTGGTGTCTCATCTTCTTATGTCTGTGAAAGCAATTTAGTTTATGGTTTCACATTTTTACTACATTTAAGACAATATTAATATTAAAGCAACTTTGTTTTAGAAATTGATTCTTTAAATTCTTAATATTCGCAAGTCGCAACCAGAACCTTTTTGTATTCATTTCTTTACTGTATATTTCCATCTCTACACAGGTTGAGGCAGCCCAAGACAAACTCCATGTTGATGTTGGTATGTACTGTGTAGTTTAATTCATAAGTAATACACATTGTAGAGTCAACTACTACCACCTAGAATAGCAAATCCTTAACTGAATATCGTATATAATAAATAATTTGAATACTTGTTATTTTGATTATTTATCAAAAAATACACTGAGTTCCATGTTTCAAAGTGCACTATTTGCTCTATTCTTTTCCCTTAAATAGGCATTGGTATTCTTAGAGTCTTTGATTTTCTAGAATATCTTGGTTCAAATTTTTGTGAATATTTTGAAAGTATACAAGGCTACTCTCACCATTGGCGTTCTCATTTCCGATGGCTCCAGGTTTTTGGGGCGGTCTTGTGCCTGAAAATGCTTTTAATCAAAGTGCATTGGAGAAATTGCTTGATGCAGGTGCTCTTGGTCTCAAGGTTTGTTGCACTAACACATGATGAGATCTGGAACTTCACTCTTCTGGAATTTATGACCTGTGATATCCATCTTGCTAGAGGATTTCTTGTATAGAAAAGACAGCATTATAATAGTTTAAGCAAGAGATTCAGTTTGTTTTTTAACATCTTTCTAGAATTTTCTTAAGGTTTTAGTCTACATAATTTTTATTTTATTTGTGGAATTCTGCATACTAATGCAACCTGAATGGTATGTCTTGGTCATTAATATGGAGTTTCTTACTTTATGCTTTGATCCAGTTTTTATGTTCTCATTTAGTATAATTATCATTCTTTATACATCTCTATGAAAGGAAAACAATTAAACTAGTTGCATAATTTAACCTTCATATTAGAAGGTAATAAGAGAAAATTCTTATATGATTTGAAAGATTGTTATTTGATTATATTATCCAAGCATACATTATTAATCTTCTACGTCAATATTAAAGAATAGCTTTACTTGAAGACTCATTTGAAAATTGAATACCTAGAAGTTAGTTTTCATGCTGTAAGCAGAAGATAAGACAACTTTGAAGTGGTATGATAGATTGGCAGATTTTAAATTGTTTTTAAAAAATATTAACTGATCAAAACAATTTAAGATATAAATTTGATAAGTTTTGAGCTTTCCTCCCCAATATGGTTGTTGTTTTCTTCCCTTTGCAGTCTTTCATGTGCCCATCGGGAATAAATGACTTTCCTATGACGAATGCAGCCCATATCAAGGTTATTTATCTTGCTCTAGTCTTCAGCTTTT
>JAMKQA010001222.1:0-22125 GCA_024699735.1 Posidonia australis
CCTTGGCTTCACTCGTTCTTCTCCTCCAAATTGATTTCAGCCTTGAAATCAACTCCTCCTTCAACCAAGCTCTGATACCAATTGTTGTGCGTAGGGAGAAGAGAAAGTATTTGCCCAAACCAAAACCTAGCAACAAACATAATCACACAAGACAGAGATTTACGTGGTTCCCCAACTGGGTACGTCCACGGATGGAGAGGGAGAGGAGGCCGTTCTTCACTATGTGCAATTGGGGATACAAAAAGGATGTTAGTCATAACAATGGGAACCCTAGTATATATATACTAGGTCCAAATGACTAAGTTGCCCCTAATTACATAACTAATTCAAGTCATATTCAACAAGAAGAGTTCAGGGATTGAGTCTTCAAGGCTAGGGGTGCCAGTAGGGTTTGGAGTTCGAGTCCCTAAGTAGCTTAGGTACAGAGGATGTCGAGAGGACGTACCCTGTGCTTGTCATCGAGTGGAACTTGAGGGATCTTAGAGGAAGGATTTGAAGCATAAGGACTCCTACACGAGGTCGTTCTTCTACAACAGTGCAATGTGGATCGAGATTTGAGTTCCTGACTGCTACTTGCGATTGGTCGGTCGCCTGTGACTAGCGTGACACGACAAGTTTTCTTACGCGGTGTGTGTGTGTTGGGGTTTTACGTTGGTTTTTGGCCTTGGTTTGGCTTTCTAGAAGTGCATAAAATAATTTTAAGGATCCATGTGTTTTCCAAGGAAACAAAAAGAGTTTGGATTTGAAAGGCATGTTTTAAGAAAGGATTTTCTGGATAACTAGCAGTGGTATTTTGCAGATTTTGGTGCCTTTTCCTCGTTTGGAGTAATGATCCCGTGTCGCTACACCCAAACCTCGCTACATTTGTATTTCTATTAATGGCATTAACTCTAAAACTAAATCCAACAATAAATAACATAAATAAAAGCACTATTAATTGAATTAAATTGAACTACTCACATACCTAGAACCCTTGATGTGTGGTTGAGTAACTCCACCTCTATATGCACTAGTAAGCTCCTACTCTTATCCTACATCGGTGGAAAAGAAAGGAAAATACACATGAGTGACCACTGAAACATTACCCAGCACACATCCCACCTAAACACACACACACAACTTTAGCATCTCTCTTGGATATTGCATCACCACAATAGGGCAACTTATCATTGCCCAACATGCGACAAATCCTTTAAAATTATGCTTTTGAAACCATTTTCTTTTCTTTTTTTCCAAAATCGTATGCATGCCTTTCAAAACCTTTATTTATGCATACTTGAAATAGCTACTCCTACCAAATCAAATACACAACCATGCCAAAGTATCATACCAAACATAGAGCCTTTGCTCAATATACATAGAAATATATTTCAAAAATGGCACAAATTAAAACTTCAAAAATCACAACGCCACTCACAGGTGGAAACAACTCAAGCCTCAATAAGTGCTGGCCACAATTAGTTGCTGGAGACTCCTGTTTCTCTCAACTGTATTGTCACGAATAGTCGCAACCATCCGTCCTAAGTCCAACCTCTAAGAAGGACCCTCTATAACGTGTCATGCTGTCCGATGCCAAGCAGTTGACACTAGCTACAAGCAGTTGCTGGAGACTCCTGTTCCTTTCAATTGCATTGCTGTGGTGAACTATCCCGTGTAGGAGTCCAATTGCTCCAACAACAACCTCATTATCACATATATCACACTCATGGGGTGTATCCTCTGATGTTCCTTTGTGCCCGAGCACCTGAGGACTCTAATCCCATACCTAGTCAACACCAGTACTAAAGGGAATTCGATCCTCCATGTCGGGCCCTATAGTACCACAGTCACAGTCTTAGTGTTTGAGCCCTTGATGGCTACTAGCCCCTAGGCTCTGTTAGTACCAATAGTCTCGGTACCTGGACTATACGACTTATCTTGTTGCTACCCAGAAGCTTCATACCACTTAGGTCCGCTGTCATGATACACTAGGTCCAGACAGTATCTTGGGTCTTCAGCACTCGGAACAAGCAGTGTGTTGTACCTCCAAGTTTAGTCGGCACCTCGACCCACAGACCGTAGCCTTGGCCTTGTAAATGACAATCTAGGAGTATCATACCTCCAAGATTCGATGAATACTTACCTCAACCTCTTGGTTTCACCACAACAGAAAACATGAAAAAATATTTTCTTGAAACCTTTGCAAGCTGATGCATTGCTCTTCCAAATCCTTTTTAAAACTATTTTCAAAAACATTTTGAAAATCATCTCAAAATACTACAAGATACGGTACAGCAAAATACCTTCAAATCCATATATCGTTTCCTCAAAATCCTCTAGAATCCACTTTTTAAACATCCATGTCTTTTCAAAATCATTTGAAAATCCCTTTGAAACTCACAAAAATCCCCAAAATAGCAACAATACCTTTTGGACATAAAACCTATCCATAGGAACCAGACATAAAACAAACAATGGTTTCGAAGCTTCTTTTGACTTACAAGACCAGATACCAATGTAACCTATACTTGAATAGTGCCATTGAATACCCAATCTAGTGCGCCACACCAAAATTAAACCAACATCTAATTCTAGGGCTAAACATTGACCCTAAAGTCTATCTAAACTATTACGGGAAAGGCCTAGTATTTCTAGGTCGTAGTCTTTTATGCTAAATTATAACTTAGTAGGATCTTACTAATGATTTTAGGTAGTCCCTAACTCCTCTCTAATGATTCAACTAATTTTTATTATGATATGCTTATCTACAATGTTAATATAACCCTAAATATGTTGAGAACAATTAAAAACAAGTCTCTAAGGGCTTAAATGTAATTTCTACAAAACTTAAGGGCTTAAAAGTAATTAAATTTAAGGGTTGAAGACTAAAAAATAAATTCTACAAAGTTTAGGGACCAAGTAGTAAATTTCCCAAAACTTAGGGACTAAAAATATAATTATATGAAAACTCAGGGACTAGTTTGCAAATTGCACACAAGAGTCAGGACTTAGAATAATTTTCACAAAGTCGAGAACTAAAACACAAAATTTCCAAAACATAGTTCACCTCCTTCCTCTGACCAACCGAACCTATGGTGCACAGTAACAGTATAAATTTTTTTTAAGTTTTTGATATTAAAAATTCATTCTTCATCCAAAATTTACAAACCACACACCAAACTGAAGATCTCGACAAACTCTATAGTTTGGGATAACAATCATCAAGATTTGATGACCGTAACTCAAGAAATCCTAAATCAAAACCCACTGCCACTATTCATTATTTATTATTCATCCGAAATTTCAACCAACACTCGTTTCTCTACATGCATCCTAAAATCATAAATAATACACCAAAATGAAGATCTCAAGTCGATCTTCCATTTGGGACAAAAAATCACAAAAATCTAATGCATGTGGCTCAAGATACAAGAATTCAAAGAGAAGGACCTCATATGGGTCACAATGGCCGAAAATTCATTGGAAACTCCTCAAAAATTCTATAAAATCATGGAGACTTTACCACACCACAAAATCAAGCTAAACAATACATTCTAATCATTTTTGAGCATTCACAGAGTAAATCTATGAGGTGTGTACCTCCATTGACGAGAAATAGTGTTGAACGGATGGTGCAGGTGGTGAGCGGCGACCGACAGCCTCTCCTCCTTGTGACAACGACAACGACAGTAGCATCCCCCTCCTCTCCACACCTCTCTCTCCCTCTCTTCTTTCTCTCGTACCCTCCCCCTTTTATAATATTACTTTGGTAGCTTTCTGGGAAAGGAAGTGAAGGTTTTGGATCTTGAAAATCATCTAGATTTCTGCGGCAACAACACGTGATGGCAATCTTCAGTGGTAATCATGGTTGACCCAGAACACCAAATAGAAAAGCTAGCTAAAAATGTTGCCAACGGTTTGTGTCATTACATTTGGACTTGAAGCTGTTGAAGGAGGTATCCATGTGATTCGGGAGCTGGTTGTAGCAGCTCTAGTTTGCAGTTTGTTGTCTTTTTAGTTGTGGTAGGTGCATACTGGATGGCAATAGATGCTACTCATGCATGTTTTCTTTGGTTTTGTTTCAGGTGTAGATTGTGAAGTTGTAGTCTAGTCTAATGCACATAGTTAGAACTACATAGCCGCACACCATAGGTCTTAGGTGGAAGTAGGCTTTTTGTTAAATTTTGTTTCAATTATTTGCCTATTAATTTAATTTCTTGTAATTTTATCGAGTTATTGCTCTGGGTAGACTTGATACTAGTTTGTAGTGCTAGAGGCATTACATTTTCCATGGTAACTAGATGATTTTAGATGATATTAGTGGGGATTGATATGGTAACCATAGAATTCATGTGGTAGTAAGAAGAATTCATATGATAACTAGAAGAATTTGAATGATAACTAGAATATTTTCAGTGGTAACCAGATGAATTTCAATGATAACAGGATGATTTTTAATGGTAATGAGAAAGCCTTTCCATGGTAACAAGATATTTTTCCATGATAATAGGTTGCATTAGCATAGTAACTAGATGATTTTCATCTGCTAATCAATGATTCATCTATTAGTAAATTCCTACGGTGATTGTATTTCCTTAAAAGAATAGTTGCTTACATTCATACTGTAATTTAGAATATCTTTCTAATAATTAAAACAATTTTTATGCTAATCGAATTTAAGTATTATTTTGATAATAGAATGCATCGATATGGTAACCATAGAATTCTTCCTGTAAGCAAGAGAATTCATATGGTAGCCAGAACATTTTCCATGGTAACTAGATGATTTTAAATGACAATACAAGGCATTCATATGGTAACATTACAATTCATCTGGTAATCTAAAGAATTTCCATGGTAATGCAACGATCTAGACCTATGGTGGCATTTTTAGTCAGCTTGTGAGCCTAGAGTTCTGGGTCAACCACGTGTAGCTAGCGTGGGTTGCCAATGTGTGTAGTTGATGCAGTTTTCCAACAAGGATTGCAGACGAGAGAAAAATCAGTATTTAGATCCAGGACTTAAGCTGTGATTAGGTGGATTGGGTGTTGTAGCTAGGATTTGGGTGTTGTGATCCAATGTTTTGTGGATGAGCTAGTGTGTGGACCCTTATGGGAGTCTTGAGGGTCCATTCTGGGTCTTTGATGCCAATCTCCCCATTTGTGCGAGACGCTAGAGCCATAAGAGATGACGTGGTTGTGTTTTGGGCATTTACAACCCTGTTCGCGTGTGGCTTCCTCCACACGTCATGTCTTCTTTTCCTCTTTTTCCCCTTCCTTTTTTGTGTTCTTTTTCTTCCTTTTTCCTCCTCTCCTTCTTATCTTTCTCCTCCCCTTTTTTTTCTTCAGTAACATGTGAGGGAGAGAGAGAGAGAGAGGGAGAGGGAGGAGGAGGTCATTGTGCTCGCGGCATTGCTACTGTCGCGGGAGGAAGAGGAGGAGATCCTGATCCTGTGCTTACGAGGGAGATGCTGTCATCATCACCATTCGTCCCTATCGGTGAAGGTACACATCCTGTAAGCCTTTCTGGTTTTTGCCTATTTTGAATTCTAAGGGGCATGATAGTGTGGATCGCAATGTGTGGATGTTTGTGATGATTTTTAGGAGATTTAATGCATGATTTATGATATTGGGTGCTCGCGGGTTGCTGTGCATGTGCATAGTAACTGTAAAGCTTGGCTTGTGGTTTCTTGGGATCTGCTGATCAGATCTTTGTGTTTTTGATAACAAATTGTAGAATTCATTGAGATCTTCAATTTAATATATTATTTGTGACTTTTGGATACCCATGGTGAGAGAAATCTTGGCTTAATGCTTACGAATGAATAGTGTATTAATTTATACCTTAAAACTTTGACTTGTGATTTCTTGCAATGTGCTTCACGGATCTTTGTGTTTTTGGTACCAAATTATAGAGCTCGTTGAGATCTTTAATTTGGCACATGATTTGCAATTTTTGGCGAAGCAGCGGATTTTTAATCGTAGTTATTTAATCTTGAGTTAAACCAAGTTACTGTGCACTTGTTAGGTTACTGAGCCTGAAGAAGAGGATGAAGAGTAACTTGGAAATTTTGTGGTGTGTGGGGCCAGATGAGTCATGTTGCCTAGAAGTTATTTACGTCTACAATGTGTACTAGTCTACTTGGTGTGCAAGGACTGCTAGAAGATAGGGCGTTTGCAAAGGATATGCCTTGTTCTTTAAAGGGGGTTAAGCAACTCACGTTAGCAGACAAGAGGATGTGTTCTCCTTGCTACCATTCGCATTGGGATTGTTTTGTGTTTTGTCATGGAGAGAGAGATGCAGCGGTTGTCTACCCTTTGGGTGGCCCTCCATGATCCTTGTTATGTATTGTTTGCTGCTTGTTGTGTTTGTCTTTGGCTGTTTACTATTGCGTGTTAATTGTTGTTTGCTGTTGTTTGCTCGTTGTTATTGTCTTGTTTGCTGCTAGTTCTTTGTTTTGTTTAGTGCTTATTGATTACATTTGTTGTTGTTGCTTGTGTGGAGGATTTCTATAGCTTCGTTCTCCTACTGTTGCATCTAGGTGAAGCGTGAGGCTTCCTTAATGTGTGTTGGTGGCAGTCCTTTGTTATTTGTGGTTTATTAATTATTGTTGTTTACTCAAGTGTTGGTGCGAAGGACGTGTGGAGTTCCATCCTTCTGTTGTTGTTTCAGGGCAAGTTACTAGGTTCCCAGATGTCTATTGTTTGTTTGGTTGCTTGTTTCTTGGTGACTTGGTGGATTCCCAGGTACTTATTGTTTGTTTGATTGCACGCTCATGGGTGACATTGGTGGGTCCCCACATGTGTGTTGTTTGTTGTGTGCTATTTTGGGTGTCCTATTAGGATGCCCAATTTGGTTTTACTTGGTCGTTGTTTGAATGGCTCGATGTTGTTCGAGCAGTGGAGATTCCTTCTCCAGTGTTTCTTTTAGCAGTGTCCTGTTGGAGTTGCCCAATTTGCCTCTTGTTTGTTGGTGGGTCGAATGGCATTGTGTTGTTCGATCTGTAGAGATTCTTTCTCCTTCATTTGCTTTTGGGTTTTCTCTTTCCATGACGGAGGTGGGTGAGTTAGTGAGGTTGTGCTCTAGATATGGTGGAGTGTCGGTCTGGGGAGTAGTTCATGAAGGCAGATAGTGCCTAGTTTCGCTGATTTGTTAAGTACACTTTGGATTTGCGAAGAGCTTTGCTGTGACTCAATAACTGAACTCTCTCCCATGCTAAGGATTGGAGATTTTCCTAGGGTAAAGAGATACAATTATGAGAACAAGGTGTTGAGTTTGGTTGTTGCTAACTAGGTTAAGCATCAGAGTAGCACAACAGATGTTGGTGGGAATGAGTTGCACAGGTCACCCCTTGTAACGACCCAAATTTTAGGAGTGGTGCTTTGGCCAGATAATTAAGGTGAAATTCAGGCATATTAGGCCTTGGAGATCCCAATGCTTAATGTGGGACACGTTCTTAGTAGTGTCTGATGCTTGGATTGTGGGTTTCTGGTCTTTTAGTGTGGTGTGATTAAACTGCTGTGCTGGCCCTCGTAGGAGTTTTGTGGGTTTCCCTTGGGCCATGGAGGTTTGGTGGTGGGTCCCTGGTAGCATGAGTCACTCGGATGTGGGAAGTCACATGGTTGGGTCTCGTGCTGTGCTCCTTTCCTTCTTTCTTTCTTTTCCTTTCTTTTCTCCTTTTTCTTTTTCTTCTTTTCTCTCTCCTCCCACTTGCCCCGCCCACCCGTGCCTTCCTCTCCTCCTTCTTCTAGACTCTTCTTCTCCTCCTCCTTCATCAGAGGGGGGACGAGAGGGAGATATTGAGAGGGGGACGAGAGAGGGAGATGAGGCGGATCAGAGAGAGAGAAGGAGACGAGAGGGGGGAGATCAGAGATGAGAGAGAGGGAGAGAGAGATGCTCGAGAGAGGGCTGAGAGAGGAGGAGGAGCCGCCGCCGTCGAGCCTACCACTGCCTCGCTGCCGTCGCAGGGAGGAGGAGGAGAGGAGCTGCTCGTGGCTAAAAGGAGGCACCGCTTCTCGCCGCTGTGCGCTGCCGTTTTGCTATTCGTCGCCGCAGCGTCTTCGGTGGAGGTACGCACCCCATAGATTTTATTTTGATTCCAAATTTGTACCATTGGTGCATGTTAGTGTGCTGGTAATTGTAGTAAATTTTATAGGATTTGTTGTGGCATTTATAGCCATTTATGGTGGTTGTTGGATTTTGGTCCTTTTTGACCTCTCTGTGTTTGGAAATTCCTATCTCTTTGTGTGGTGAATGGATTTTAATTTTATTTGTTGGGTTTTGGAGTAGACTCGAGGGTCTACCCCATATGTTTTATTCGAAATTTTTGGTGTTTGTTTGGGAGGTCCAGTTGGAGCTCCCACTTCGGGCGAATTTGGGTCCCTTGTCTCCGGCTGTTTGAATTCTGACAGAAAACTAGAGGCGCGGGTCGATTGCGCGGGCCACATGCACGGGTTCGGCAGCGGCTCTGGCCCCTGGTCCAGGCTCTATTGGTATTTAGACGAGAGTGCCAGGGGCGCGGGCCAGGCGCGTGCTCCACGTGCACGGTTCGGCCAGGGCTTCTAGGGGTGTTTTTCAAGGCTTTAATGGAATAAATGATTAAGATAACCATTAGAATAATTGTAGGATTTGCCTAAAATGAATTAGCAAGATTCCACTTCGGGTGTGGGTAGAATAAAAGACGAAATGATTTAAAAATAATAGGTTCTTTCCCTAGTTGGTTTAGATTGGACTTTAGGGATAATGATAGCATCCTTAGGTCTAGGACTTGTGTAGTTTTGTGTGTGGTGCGCTGAATGGAGTATTCGGTGGCACTATTCTGGGTATTTGAGCCGATCTGGCTGTGCTCCCGAGGGACACGAGCTAGTAGGTTTCTTACAATTGGTGTCAGGGCGCAGAGTTCTGGTTGTATTTGTTTTGCTGTTGGTGTTTTTCTTGGGTTGTTGTCGTGGGTTGAGCGTGGTGCTTGTGAACCCAGACGCTCCCAAGTTGCTTTTGCCTGGGCCTGACAAGAGAGCTGTCGAGGCTGTGTTTTGTTTGTAGTTTCTCAGCCTTTTGTTTCGGTGCCGCTGTTGGGCACAATGTTGCTTGAATTTTAAAGGACATTTAATGGTTTTAAAAAGGTTTTCCAAAAAGAGAATTTTGGAAAGAGAAAAGTACAGATTTGAAAATGGTTATGGAAAGAGTTTTCCAGTGTTTTCTGTTTGCATTAGGGGACGAGATACCTGAGGCTGAGATTTGTCGAGTCTTGGAGTTATGATACTCCTTGATTGTCATTTCGAGGCTAGGGTTGTGGTTCGCGGGTTGAGATGTTTTGTAGCATGACGGGGAGGTATGATACTCCTGTTGTTGCTGTGAGCACTGAGGCTTGGGTGTTGTCGGGTGTGGAGGTATGAGACTCCTTCCTGAGCACCGTGTGGAGGACACCATGAAGAGGCGTACCTTGTGGTGGCCAGTGCGGGTGGGACGTGCGTCCCGTAGCTGGTAGAGTCCTGAGAGACAGGACAGTCTTCTTAGGGAGGGGTTGGCTCTTTGAGGGTTCTTCAGAGAGGGAGAATCGCGGGACGGTGAACGCTCCGGCATAGGGTGGCCGTCACCGTGGTAGTGCAGAACGCCATGGTCGCTCCTCGGTGGACTGCTTGTAGCCAGTGTTGTCTGCTTGGCGTCGGGTAATTCGACACATTGTTTGTGCTTGTGTTTGTGTTTGTGCGGAGTTCTGGTTCAGGGAATCAGGCTCTAGGCCTAGAGGAGGCTATGGCTTTGGCGCCTGTTGAGGCGTACTGTTTTGGGAGTGGTGGCTCTGTTGTTTTACGAGTGATGGCTCCACAATTTGGTGTTGTGCTTGGGTCCAGAGGGGACCATGTTATGCAGAGCAGAGTCTCTGTGGTTGTGCTTTTTGTGTTGTTTTAGGCTTGAGATGGCGAGAGTAGCTTTCTCGAGCATGCATAAAAAGGTTTTAAAAGTGCACGCACATGGTTTTGCAAAGGAAAAGAAAAGAATGGTTTTAAAGGCATGATTTTGTGGCCTACCAGGTAGTGGTGGACTACCTGGTTTGGTGTTGTGGCATCCGAGAGGGATGCTAGTGCTTGTGTGCTTGGCATCGGTAGATTGCCCTTTTGGTTTGGCAGCATCCGAGTGTGATGCCTGTGCTTGGTTGCCCTCGGCATAGGTTCCGAGTTGTAGGTTGGGTGTGTGGTGGGTGACCTTTGAGTGGTCACTCACGTGTGCTTTGTTTTGTATGTTTTTAGCAGGTGCAGGATAGTAGTCGTTGGTTGCTAGTGCATATAGGAGGAGTCACACCACCACACATCAAGGATCTAGGTGAGTGTTAGTTTAGTTTATTTTTATTGTTTATTAGTTTTATTTCCAATTGAGAGTACCTAGTCTTAGCTACATCATTAGTGTAATTGTTGGTTAATAATAAAGATAAAACAACTGATAAAAATGAAAATTTGTAGCTAGGTTTTGTGGTAGTGACTTGGAGGTCGTTACACCCCATGCTTTGCATGTCTACCGGAACGGCTTAGGATATTTTCATGGCTCTGGAGTCATTGTGGTGAGCTTGTGGGTAGAGTTTGTGTTCCGATGGGATCACTAATCAGGGATCACTAATCAGGGATTTGGTGGAATTCGGACTTCAGAAGAGTTGAGTCCTTCATGTCGTTCCAGACCTTGATGAGGTGAAATAGCTTTGTGGAGCATTGATTTTTCCCATTGGTCTTGAATTTTGGGCGGCACTGTTGCGCTGGTGGTTCGATGTCATAAGATAGATATCTGAACATAGTATCCTTGGTCTTTTGCCTTGTGAATTTCAGAGACAAAATTCCTTTAAGGGGTTAGGATGTAACGATCCAAACCTTTGGTGGCATTTTTAGTTAGCTTGTCAACCTCGAGTTCTAGGTCAACCGTGTGAAACTAGCACAGGTTGTCAGTGCATGTAGCTAACGCAGTTTTCCAATGCGAATTGCAAGTGCGGAAAATTCAGTGTTCAGACCCAAGACTTAAAGCTGCATTTAGGTGGATCGAGTGTCGTAGCTAGGATTTAGGTGCTGTGATTTAGTGTTTCGTGGATGAGCTGGTGTGTGGACCCTTGTGGGTGTCTTGAGGGTCCATTCTAGCTCCTAGCGGCCAATCTCCCCACTTCTGCGAGACGCTTGAGTCGTAGGAGATTGATGTGATTGTGTTTTGGGCATTTGCAACCCTAATTGGGTGTGACTTTCTCCACACATCGCGTCATCTTTTCCTCTTTTCCCCCTCCTTTTTTTCTTCCCTTTTCCTCCTCTCCTTCTTGTCTTTCTCCTCCCCCTTTTTTCCTTTAGTAATGTGTGAGGGGGAGAGAGAGTGAGAGGGAGAGACATGAAGATAGGGAGAGGGAGGTACAGGTCGTTGTGCTCGCCGCATTGCTACTGTCACAAAGTGGAAGAGGAGGAGATCCTGATCCGATGCTCATGAGGGAGGTGGTGTCATCGCCATCGTTCATCCCCATCAGTGGAGGTACACACCTTATAGGCCTTTTTTGTTTTTGCCTATTTTGAATTTTATGGGGCATGATAGTGTGGATTGTAGTGTGTAGATGTTTGTGATGATTTTTGGGAGATTTTTGGGGATTTAATGTGGGATTTGTGACAATGGGTGCTCGTGGGTCACTATGCATGTGCACAATAATTGTAATGCTTGGTTTGTGATTTCTTGGGTTCTATTTATCGGATATTTGTGTTTTTGGTACCAAATTGTAGAGCTCGTTAAGATCTTCAATTTGATATATTATTTGTGATTTTTGGATACTTGTGTTGAGAGAAATCTTGCTTTAATGCTTACGAATGAATAGTGTATTAATTTATACCCTAAAAGTTTGACTTGTGATTTTTTGAGATCCGCTTCACAGATCTTTGTGTTTTTGGTACCAAATTGTAGAGCTCGTTGAGATCTTCAATTTGATATATGATTTGCAATTTTTGATGGAGCGGTGGATTTTTAATCGTAGTTATTTAATCTTGATTTAAACCAAGTTATTGTGCACTCGTTAGGTTATTGAGATTTAGGAAGATGATGAAGAGTAACTTGGAAATTTTGCATTTTCATCCTTTAAGTTTGTGAAATTTTCATGTTGGTCCCTAGCATTATGGAAAATTTGCATTTTTGTCCCGTAGTTTTATTATAACTACTTTTTAGTCTTGAGTTCAATTAAATTTACCATTGGGTCCCTGAACTTTGTGGAAATTACTTTCCAATCCTTAGCTCTTGAATTTAATTACTTTTCAATCTTGAGGTTTTGCTTAAAATACATTTAGGCCCTTAGGGACTTGTTTTTAATATGTTTATTGTTAGATGAACCTCGTAGGTAATTATAGCATAATAATTAGGAGAATCATTAGAGATTATTTAAGGATTGTCTAAAATAGATTAGCAAGATCTCACTAAGCTATGGTTTAGTATAAAAGACTATATGACTTAGAAATGCTAAATCTTTCCCCTTAATGTCTTAGATGGACTTTAGGGTTGATATTTGCCCCTAGGATTAGATGTTGATTTAGTTTTTGGTGCAGTGCAGAATTGGATATTCAGTGACACTATTTAGGTGTATGTTGTATTAGTGTCTTGTCTTGTAGGTCAAAAGGAACTTCGAGACCATCGTTTGGCTATTGTCTGGTTCTTCTCAGTGGGATTTACACCCATAAGATATTGTCGTTGTTTAAGGGTTTTATGAGTTTCAAATGATTTTCAAAAGATTTTGAAAAGAGGTTTGTAGTTTTCCATGGTTTGGGTAGGAACAACAGGTCCATAGGATCATACTAGCGAATTAGGGATGATTGATAGCCCTGGAGGGTTAGGTACAAGTCTGAGGTAGTGGTTGCCAAATTGGAGTCGAGGGTGGAGCCTCGTAACTGTGGTTGTAATACTATAGGACCCAGGGTATAGGAGACTCAGATTATCTTTAGTGTCGGTATTGGTCAGGTCTACGACTTGAGTCCTTAGGTGCTTAGGCACCTAGGAGCATCGGTAGGACGGACCCCGTGCTGTGTGATATGTGAATTTATTGAGGCTACAATCGAAAACATTGAACTCCTGCACGGGGTTGTTCATCGTGATAGTGCAACTGGATCGGGGTTGGAGTCCCTTACAGTTGCGTGTGGCCAGTGTCGGTTGCTTGACGTCAAGCAACATGACACATTGTTGATTGGTTTTTAAGTGTGCATAAGATTTTCAAAAGGCATGCATATGATTTTGAAAAAAAATGAAAAAATAGCTTTAAAAGGCATGATTTTTAAATGATTGGTTGTTGTTTGCTGGGCAATGGTAAATTGCTTGTAGTGGTGTTTCAGCATCCAAGTTAGATGCTAGGGTTTTGCTGTTTGTGGCGTGGTTGTGCTTTGTTCCTTGGCATTGGTTGTTAAGTTGTTTTGTGTTTAGGTGGGGTGTGTACTAAGTGTCCTTTCAGTGGTCGCTCATGTATTTTGTTTTGATGTTCTTTGCAAGTGCAGGATAAACGTAGCACTTTCGACTAATGTATAGAGAAGGAGTCACTTAACCATACATCAAGGATTTTGGGTAAGTGAGTAGTTTAGTTTTGTTTCAATTAATAGTGCTTTTATTTATGTTGCTATTATACTTAGATTTAGTTTCATAGCTAATGCAATCGATAAAAAAAAAGGTAGCTAGATTTGGGGTAGCGAATTGAGAGTCGTTACAGGTAACCTGATGATTTTCGATAGTAATTGAGGTAATTCATATGATAATCAAAGAATTCATCTGGTAACGAGACGAATTTCAATGGTAATGAGAATATTTTCAATGGTAACTAGATGTTTTTCAATGGCAAGTATATGAAAAGGAATTGTTATTGTTGTCAAATGTAAGAAAGTTGCTTACATTAAAAGAATATTTTGTTAAATTCCTATGGTGATTGTATTTCCTTAAAAGAATTGTTGCTTACATTCATACTGTAATTCAAAATATCTTATGCTAACCAAATATAAGTCTTTATATAGTAATTTATTATATGAGTAAAAGAATTTTAATTGTAAGCAGTAGAATACATATTGTAACCAGATGTATTCATATGGTAACCATAGAATTCATCTAGTAACTAGAGTATTTTCAATGGTAACAAGATGTTTTTCATTGATAAGCAGATAAAAAGGAATTGTTATTATTGTCGAATATAAGAAATCCGTAAGAATATTTTGTTAAATTACATTCATACTGTAATTCAGTATATCTTATGCTAACCAAATATAAGTATTTATATGGTAAAAGACTTTAAATTGTATGCGTTTGTCACCAAGGTAAAAGACTTTAAATTGTAAGCAGTAGAATATATATTGTAACCAGAAGGATTCGTATGGTAACCATAGAATTCATTTGGAAATCAAAAGATTTTCCATGGTAACAAGATAATTTTTAATGGTAATAAAGGACATTGATATGGTAATCATAGTATTCATCTGATAGCCATAGCATTTCCAATGGTAACTAGATGATTTTCATTGGTAAGCAGATGAAAATGATCATTATTTTAGTCAAATGTAAGAAATCCGTAACAATATTTTGTTAAATTCCTATGGTGATCGAATTTCCTTTAAAGGATAATTGCTTACATTGATACTGTAATATAGAATATCTTATGCTAACCAAATGTAAGCATTTATACAGTAATTTATTAGATGAGTAAAAGACTTTCAATTGTAAACTGTAGAATAGATATTGTAACCAGAATGATTCATATGATAACTAGAAGAATTTATAAGGTAACCAGAGAAATTTGAATGGTAACCAGAACATTTTCAATGGTTACCAAATGATTTTCAATGGTAATGGGATGATTTTTAATGGTAACGAGAAGGCATTTCCAAGATAACCAGATGATTTTCAATGGTTATAGGATGCATCAGCATGGTTGCAAATGATTTTCATCTACTAACCAACAATTCATCTTGGTAGTAAATTCCTATGGTGATTGTATTTCCTTACAAGAATAGTTGTTTACATTCATATCTTTCTAAAAATTAAAACAATTATCAAACTATAATTTAGAATTACTTTCTAATAATAGTCTGCATTGATATCGTAACCATAGAATTCTTCTGGTATGCAGGAGAATTCATCTAGTAACTAGAGGATTTTCAATGGCAATATAGGGCATTCATATAGCAATAATACAATTCACCTAGTAATTAGATGATTTTCATTGGAAATTGAGCAAATTCATATTGTTACCAAAGAATTCATCTATTAATCGGAATAATTTATCTAGTAACCAGACAAATTTCAATGGTAACAAGAATATTTTCAATGATAACCAGATGTTTTTCAGTGGTAAGCAGAAGGAAAAGAAGTGTTATTGTTGTAAAATGTAGTAAATCCATAAGAATATTTTGTGAAATTCCTATGGTTATTATATTTCCTTAAAAGGATAGTTGCTTACATTCACTCTATAATTCAGAATTTCTTACGCTAACCAAATGTAAGTTGAATACATATTGTAACCAAATGTAATTCAGAATTCATGTATTAATTTATTAGATGAGTAAAACTGTAAAAGACTTTCAATTGTAAGTAGTAGAATACATATTGTGGAATTTAAATGGTAACCAAAACATTTTCAAAGGTAACCATATGATTTTCATTGGTAATAGGATGATTTTCAATGGTAACCAGATGCATTTCCATGGTAACTAGCTGATTTTCGATAGTAGTCGGATGCATTATTATGGTAACTAGATGATTTTCATCTACTAACCCGAAGGATTCATCTTGAAATGAATTCCTATGGTGATTGTGTGTACTTAAAAGAATAGTTGCTTACATTTATAATGTAAATCAGAATATCTTTTTGATAATTAAAGCAATTCTTATGCTAATCGAAGGTAAGCATAATTTTGATAATAGAGTGCATTGATATGGTAAACATAGAATTTGTTTGGTAACTAGAAGACTTTTCATGGTAACCAAACAATTTTCAATGGTAATATAGGACATTAATATGGTAACCATACAATTCATTTGGTATCTTGTAACGCCCATTGCACTACAAACCAACATCAATACTACCTAAAGTATCTTACTATACAATGCATTATGAAAACTAATGCAGGTGATTTTGTACAAGGACTGTACAAGGACTGGACTGCATTCCTTAATCTGCAATTGGAAATGAAAACATAAAAGCATGTGCAAGTGACATCAAGTCACCTAGTACACTTCCATCAAAAACTAAGACAAAAATACGAGAAACTCACAAATTACAATCATCCAAACCAGATTGGAAGGAATACTAGATCCATAAAACATAATCATGACTATCCGAAAATTTACTTGCAAACCATACTTTTTCAAATCATAGTCATTTTTCTTTGAAATCACATGCACCTTTGCAAACCATTTTGTGCATTCTCAAAAACCAAATCCACTATTGAAATCATCTTAGGAAAACCACACACGCAGTATGAAACCCATAGCGTCACTCTGGTCACAGGTGACCGACCAGCCACAAGTAGTTGATGAGGGCTCTAACAACGACCCAACTATACTGCCGTAGTGAACCACTCCATGCAAGAGTCCAACCACCCTAGTCGCAGCTTCATTATGTCACATATATCACACACACATAGGGTGCGTCCACCGACGCTCCTAGTACTTGAGCACCTAGGAACTCGAATCCCAGACCTGACCAGCACCGATACTAAGGGTAATTCAAGTCCTCCACGTCTAGATTCTGTAGTATCACCACCACAGTCACGAGGCTCTACCCATGGACTCAAGCTCTGAAACCACCGAAAACACTTTCAAAACAAACATTTCCTTTTCAAAACCATTTTTCCAAAACAATTTCATCACATAATCATTTTCAAGATCAAACCGTGATTAAACACAAGGTATTTATTGAAAACAGGGTCTGTTAGACTCAAAAACACGGTACTGACTTGCAGGACCAACCCAAAGGGGTGGTCTGTGGGGCCAATCTACGAGTCGAGTTTTTTTACACAGACCACTAGAAACCTGGAAATAGGATAAATGAAAATCGATTGAGTTGAGAACTAGAGGCGGTCTCACCACAAGCACCCTAAAATCCTTCCAAATACATGGAAATGTAGAACCATAAGTCTTCTAGCATTTGGGACAAAAATTACTGAAAACCGATTTGTATAACTTGAAATATAAAAATCCAAAACCAATTGGCTCACTGAAAGTTACTATGGCAATACCACACGAAAGTCACAGAAAATCCATTGATAATTCATCCAAAAATCCTAGGATCTCTACCATACATCAAGGGTAATTTAAATTACATATTTAACACTAACTAGATCAAAACAGAAGAGGAAAAGGGAGATGGGACGCATGTAGTCTGTAAGCCTTTCTCACTCCTTCTTAGACCCTCGGTCCTCACTCTCTCTTTCATTGGGTTCTCTCTCTCTCTCTCTTCGGTGTGATGCTTCCTCTCTTCTGCTCCTCTCTTTCACTCCTCTCTTATTTCTCTCATTTTTTTGTTGCCTCTAGTCGCCGATAGCTACTCGGATTCTTGGGTTGACCGACGACAGGGCATGGCGAAAGGGTCGACGTGTTATAGGGTATGGTGTGCACAGTAAGGGCGATGTTCCACTGTATTATACTATGCTCTTGGAATTTTCCCTCGTCTGTGGTCCCACACACATAATTGGGTCACAAAATGCCAGAATATCACATAGTACAGAGAAATAAAGAGAAACACATGCGCAACTGGGTGAATTAAACACAAACTAGCCATAATCACCAATATTCATTCAACCAGTTTATCCAAATTATACATCAACCCTAGTTCATGATTTACATGAATTTTAGATATCTAGTCTAACCAAAATGTGATAACAACCTACGGTAGTCATACGCGAGCCTATCATGTGACTTAAATCTGCGATGGCTACACGCGGTGCCAGTAATTACATCCTTTTTTTTTGCAAGTGGCTAGTTATTATATCCTACCCCCTTAAAAGAATTTCATCTCCAAAATTCTCTTCTAGTAGAACAAATGATGGTATCACGATCGAACATCTGCATCACACTCCCAAGTAGCCTCTTCTGTGCCATGATGCTGCTACTGTACTAGTACATGGAGAATCACTTTATTCCTGAGGACCTGTTCCTTCCAATCAAGTATCTAAACAGTGTCCTCCACTATAGACAAGTCCTTCTATAGCTCTTCTGACTGCATTGGTATCACCTGGGACGCATCCGCCCTCTAGGCTTTTGATGTTCAATTTTTACTAACTATCATGTTGCAAATTTAGTTATGTGCTCAACAATTTTTCTCTTCATCTCAGGCTACTAAAAGTTCGTTTTCAGATTCTTGTACATCTTGGTGCTTCTTGGGTGAATTGTGTATCTGGACTGGTGGGCTTCATTTAACAATCTCTGTTTCACCTTCTCCACTTGAAGCATATACAAACGTAAACCATATTTGAGCCCACCATCTACATCGATAGAGAAATGAGGTGCCTCTCTTTTTTACATAGTCAATCATAGCTGAATGCTGTGTCAGCCAGTTCATGTTCAGTGTTATGTCATACTCCTACATGTCCATTATTAACAGGCAAGCCTTGAAGTCCTTGTCTCCCAACTTAACATCAATTGACCGCAGATACCTCCATGCTAGGTTGTGCTCCTCCATTGAAGTTACTACATCAAGGTGAAAGGCCAACCTAGCTGGCCTGTTGAACTCCTTGAGTTGAACAATACTATGGCCATTCAATCAACCACTAGAAAAGAACCTAACAACAACTATTATGGAGAACACTATTGGATACATAATTACATAAAGAGTGGAAGATCCATATTACATAACTCATCACTGCACTTTATCCTCTACAACGTCCCCTGAAGGACTGGCATTAGGAGCCGATATTGCAAACACTCGGCCTTTGGTTGGTTGGTGAGGTGTGTCCCCAGCTGCCTTCGAAGGATTAAGGTAACTCTACTGAATATGCCCGATCTTTCCGCAATTGTAGTTGTAACGACCCAGACCTTTGGTGGCTTTTCCAGCCAACTTTTCAGTCTAGAATTAAGGGTCCTTCGCATATAGATACTGTAGACAACTACCGTGGGTGGGTGCTGCAAAATGATTTGCAGAAATTTGGTATTCTGGACCAGGACTTAAGCAATATTTTGTGGATTTGATGTTGCAACTGAGTTTCGGACGTCGTAATCTAGTATCTGAGTTCGAGATATGTCACGTCCCAAATTTTCCACAATAATTTAAACAAATTAAATTACGGGAAAATTAAAGCTAAACAGTAAATATCAAACTACCAGGAACCTACGTGTGCGGCTAGGGGACTCTGATCTATATGCACTACGCTAAGCCAATTACATGTCTACACCTGCAAACCAAAACCACAAGGAAAATGCATGAGTGACCAAAGTCACCCAGTACGCACCCCACGAAAATCGCGGAAAACAAAACTATAATCTACTTTCCCTTTTAAATTCCTTTCGCAAACCATTTCCTCAAAACCTCATAAATCAGGCCCACACCGGCCAAAACCACAAACTAATGCTCTACTAGCCCAAAGCCACAAGCAACGGCCCTTAATGGCCAAAACAATACACAGTGAGTCGGGAAGCCCAGCGCCAAGCAACCAAACTTTGGCCACAAGTAGTCGACCGAAGAGCCACCAACGACGTCTGCACTGCCACGACGTGCCACCCTGTGTAGGAGCTGCGTCGTCACGCGATTCTCCCTCCTGGAGAACCTTCACAAAGCCAACCCCTCCCTGGGAAGGCTGTCGTGTCTCTCAAGATGCTACCAGCTACGGGGCACGTGTCCCACCCGCACTGGCCACCACAGGGTACGCCTCCTCACGACGTCCTCCACACACGGTGCTCAGGAGGGAGTGTCATACCTCCACACCCGACAACATTCGAGTCTCAGTGCTCACAGCCACAGCAGGAGTATCATACCTCCCCGTCATGCCACAAGACACTTCAACTCGCGGACCACAGCTCTAGCCTCGAGACGACAGTCAAGGAGTCTCATATCTCCAGGACCTGACACCCCTCAGCCTTAGGTATCTCGACCCCCCGACCTCAACAGGGGACATCGTGCCCGGCCACCTGAGAATGCCGTCACATTCCCTGGTCCCGACGACACGGTCCCATGCTGCCTGGGCCCGCACACAGAAAACCAGGAAATCATTTTCCAAACCAGGCCAACCATTCCTTGAAATCCATTTTCCAAACCATTTCCATATCTTTGAAAATTCTTTCAAAACCTCGGCAAAACGACACATCAGGTGTCTCAAGGGACTACCACTGATGGCCCACAATCCCATCTCATAGGGACAAAACACGACTAGAAAGCCATCAAAAACACATTTTATAAACCTGTTTGGGTCCAAAAATCGGTATGCCAGAAATCAGATTCGGTATGCCAAAATCTACTGATCGGTAAACTGATCTGGATCGGTTGACCAAACTGGGGTCAACGGTCAACACTCAAGCCATATTCGGTAAACTATCCAAAAACGGATGACCGAATTCTGACCAGAGGACCAAATTAACAGAAAAACGATATACCGGACGAAATTGGTATATCGAAATACACTGATTCGGTATGCCGTTTTCAATTCGGTATGTCGAATTCTGCGATACCAGAAAATAGCCCAAAACCCTACCATCTGAATCACCCCAACTGGGACCTCCGATCGGACCCCCTAAACAAACATTAAAAATCTTGCATAAAACATATGGTGTAGACCCTCAAGTCTACTCCAAAACACAACAAACAAAACCAAAATCCATTCACCATGCATCAAGATATAAAATCGAGAAGACAAGAAGGGTCAAGAAGACCCAAAACACACCATTCGCCATAAATGCCAATAAATGCTCCATAAATACACAATAAATTCTAGGAAGGGAATTTTATCTAGATTTCATGCAATCCTAGCATTTTCTACCAATTTCATGCTCTCTATTACTCAAAGTGGAAGTGCACCTGAAAAACGCCTCCGGCGATTCTCGACCGACTCCAGCGAACTCCGGCGACCACAGCCACGGAAGCACGCCACGCAAGCTCCGCGCACCACTCTGAGCAACCACAGCCCTCCGCTTCGCTCCCTCGATCTCTCTCTCTCTCCGTCGGTGCGTGTGCAATGAAAGAACAGGGGAAACAGGGGAGACGAGTGGAAAGGAGGAGGGAAAAGGAGAAGGAAGGAGAAGGAAGAGTGGGGAGGAAGAGAAAGAGAGTGGGGGAGGAGGAGGGACGCGCCACCGAGGAGGAAGGGAAAGGAAGAAGAAGGAAGGAGGAGACGGCGATGGCGAAGGAGGAGAGCGGTGCGGCTTATAAAGCCTGTGCCCGCAGTAGCTGAGAATGTGCCCACCTGCACGTCTTAGCCACCGGCACATCGCACGGGCAACCAACCACTCCGCCCAACCATTGGCCACAACCAACAGCCCACAAATGCGGGCCCCCGGGGGACCCCACACTTGAGATCCACACCTGGGCCCCACACGCACAGTGCCACAATGCACAGTGCCAACCACGCACAGGGACACGCAAATAGAAGTCAGCCCACGAGGCCCAAGCCCAAAAGCATAGAATTGCACAACGGGCCTTAGAATAGTAACACCCGTCCAGAAATAAAATTCATAAAATGTAAATAATTACAAAATGAATTTTACGGGTGTTACATCCTAACCCCCTTAAAAGAAGATTTCGCCCTCGAAATCATTAAGCGAAAAGATATGGGTACTGGGTTAGGATGGCTTCCTTACGTTCCCACGTGGCCTCCCCGGCTCCATCTATATATATATAGATGTATGTATGTATGTTTGTATATATATATATATCTATGTGTGTGTGTGTGTGTGTATATATATATATATATAGGACCTGGTTCAGTTGCATCCTCCCTCAAATTAGCTATTTTGAGGGAAGATGCATCATTGTGGTTGATTGTTAATCTAAAGGTTAATATTAAAACCACTTTTTTTGAGATGAAACTACTAGTGGTTTTTTGTTGGAGGGAAAATTTTTTCAATTTTTTTTAATTAAATTTAAATGTGGTAGTTATTGCATGTAGTCCCTACTTGTAAATTTATTAATAAAATTTATCTTTTCATTAGTTATTAAGGTAATTTTATTAGGAAAGTTTTAATGTCTTATCAAAA
>JAMKQA010001223.1:0-24227 GCA_024699735.1 Posidonia australis
AAAACATGTAAATATGATGACCAAGTGTGTATGCTTCTACGTGCAACTGGCAGACATGGGTGCATGGCGAGGTGTTATATGCAAGGAAGCAATAAAACTTATGCTTATGCCGATCTCATGCTAGAAATGAAAACATGAATTAGCATGGAGATTATTTGCAAAGAAAGCGAGCATGTTATCATGTAAACATCGAGAACATGGAACAAAACAGATCATTCATAAGAATTTAAGCATGCTTTTGCTAAGTTCTGACATGAAATTTAGAAGAAAGCAAGAGGAGGTAGAAAGCCTACCTCTCGATGTGTTCCCTCTTGTAATATCACAAATAAGAAAACCTCGTTTCTTTGGAAGGCTTCAGGGTGCAAGGGGGTGCTCCAGGGAATGAAAATAAGCTGCTGGACTGATGGAACAACTCATGCAGAGGTTGGGTTTTAGAGCAGAAAAACGAATGGGTGCAAGGATTCTGCTCAGAATTCTCAGTTCTCAGGATTTTGTCTCTCTTTTGTGGCTCTGCAAAACGGTGCCTATGGAGGTCCTTTTATAGGGAGCTCTCAGGGATGAGTTACGGGTATATGGAGGGCCTCGCAGATGAAGAGCCTGGAATATTCCACAGCACATTCGCTGCTGGAGGTAACAGCCAAGGATGGTGGAAAGCTAGCAGTCACAGCCTTGTGTGCCAGGGAGGTGCGCTGGATAAGTGCGTCACCTATGTGTGCTAGGGAAGTGCGTTAGGTTGGTGTGCTAGGTTGGTGTGCTAGGTTGGCGTGTTAGGTTATTGTGCTAGCTAGGTGTGCTAGGTTGATGCTGTCCCCTATTGGTCTAGTTTTCTAACTGGGCTGCGGGCTTGTTGTGGGCTTAGGGATTGGTCCAAAGGTCAGCCATATCCAAAGCAACAAATGAGGCCTTATCAATGAACTACCTCAAAATCGGGGTGTCTACAGCCACCACCTCACGGTAGTCACTTTCAGGCATGTGAGGCTTCTCACCCTCTAGTTTTGGGACACTGGCAGACCTTGATCGGTTTGGAGCCCATTACTGAAGTTATCACAGTAACTACCTCGAGGGTTCCTGATCTGACTGTTTCCCATCCTTTGATAGACTCTGTTTCATTTGACACCCAGTCAACTGTGATCATTCCTTCATTAGGTGTCATGACCACTGGACAATTAGGTCTTCAATCTCCTTTGACATCTGTTCCACTCATTGCTCCAACTGTCAGTACCGCTACTGATAGCCTTTTTGCCTTGCAACCTTAACAGCTTTTGGCTCTTGCTTAGAATTTACAAGGAATGGTTCTTTCAATGGATCCAACTTTGGCATCTTCTGTTCATCTTGCTCCTAAAGTTCCCTTGCAATCATCCCATGCATTCCATGTTGCGCCTTAGACACCACCACCATAGCCTTCACCACAACTTCTCACTGCATTAGTAGTGGGACTGTCAACTCTGCCTCCTGTTCCACCATAGCACTATCCACAACATGAAACTTCGACATCTGGTGGCCAGCAATTTGGATTGATAAGGGCTCGACATCCAATGAGTTCATTACATGGGACCATACCGGTGCAAAATCAGTTGCTCCCGCATCTAGCACCACTCACCACACGGCATACTCTCTATCCTTCACCCTTGCATCAGAGTCAAGTTCCTCCATTCATTCCATAGCACCACACAACTATGCATGGGTATGCTGGCTATCCCACTATTGTACCAGGTAGCAAGATGGTAGATCTGGAGGAGCACTTAGGTGTGACCCATTCAACATACGTTAGTCTCGCCCCAGCTGCACCTTCTCCAATAGTAGTGACTCTAGATGCTCTTCTTGCTAGAATGAGTGATTTGGAAAGAGCACTACGTGCAGTGCAAAGTGGAGACCACTGGCTTTGCCATTTTTGAGACCTCTTTTACTTTCTAGAGGCTATTCTCCCCTCGAACTTTTACAACTTGAATTTTGAGACATACAATGAAAAAGGCTGCCCTATTTCTCACTTGGGGTCGTATTGTGGCGATCTTGCCCAGCTTCAGGTTGACAATAGGATACTTATTTGCTTGTTTTAGAAAAGCCTTACAGGTCCGATGTTAAAGTGGTTCACATCTCTAGATATGTCTTTCCATTAAGACTTGCAATGACCATAGTCAGACGTTTCTAGAATAATACTCCTTCAATCTTGACATGGTCCCAAAGTGCAACGACCTAGTTGCAACAAGGCAGAAGCCCCATGAGCCGTTTGGAGAATATGTCGAGTGTTGGCGAGCCCTAGCATCACAAGTTCGAGATAGACCATTTGATGAAGAATCTATTGAGATGATAATTCACGGGGCGAACAAGCCACTGAGGCACTGTTAAGCATCCAACCTATCTCCACTTTTGCATCCCTGATTAAAGCTGGCACCCGAGTTGAGAGCTCATTACATAGTGGAAGTTTCCCTACACTTGCTACGTTTGCTATATAGGCGACAACTCTAAATAACAATGGTGGGACTAGCAACAGTAATGGTGGCAACAATGGACCCAACACCAACTATGCCCAGAGCAGAGATACTTCCACGAATGTTGTGGCATACATTGCGACTCCCATTATGCTAGTCAATGTGATGGGCTCACTAGCTCCAAATCAGGTAGTTTATACCCCTGCACCTAGGACACCAAGTACCACACAAATCACCACCTTCGCGGAGTTAGTATACCCACCCACACGGGCAAGGCAAGGGCGCAACCAAGGTCAGAAGCGGCCTCGATGACCTGAAAGAGATTACACGTCTCTAGTCGAGCCACTGAGTGTTGTATTCCTTAAGGTCACGTCACTCATGAAGGTTTTGAAAGTTTGCCTATTGTTGAACCCACTTCTGAGGTGGTATAAAGTGGACTTATTTTGCAGTTTCCATAGAGCCACAAGGCACTATTTGGATAATTGCTTCACACTCTAGAGTGCCATACAAGATTTGATTGACCAGAAGGTCATCATCATTAACACACAGGAGGCACAGTCTTCTCCAACTGCATTAGTAGCACCCACATCTGCATCTGCACATACTAGCATAGTGAACCGACCTCTACCAGAGCATGCCAGAGCAATAGAGACTTCAAGAGTCCATCTCATTTCTTTTGTCGAGTCATCACCTCTTTGTTTGGATCCTTCACTCCTCATTCATGAGATCTCATCCCTAGTCCATCATCAGCTCTATCAGTCTTTCATTGAGGTTTCCAATATTGTAATCAATATGATCTAGCTAACCACCAAGCTGAGGCATGCAGTTGCAAAGCCCACCATATAATCCACCCCACCATCCATTTGTTTGCTCGCTAGACCTAAACCAGAGTTAGCCCAGAAAATATCGACACCTACTCCTCCCATGGCCTCTCCAAACACATCCACTCCGACCCAAGTGAAGCTTGAAGCCCATACTCCTGTAGTCATTAACCTGATACAGGACACCCATCACATGTGGTATAGCTATGCCATAGAAATGTGTGCAGAGGTAACATAGTCGAGATGGGTATACAAGGCTTTGGTTCCAACCCCCAAGCCAAATCAGCCATCAACCTCATCATCCTAGCCAGAGAATCAAGCTTTTAACCCATCATTAGAAGAAACAACCACTAGGACCAATGTCACCACCAATAAGAAGGACTAACATGTAGCCAACATTATAGCTCAATTGAAGAAAGTTAAGGCAAATATTTCAATTTGGGACCTAATCCACACATCAGTAGAACATAAGGAGGCCTTCCTTCGAGTTTACCAAGATACCCATGTTTCCCCAACAATACAACCTTCAACCCTAGAGAACATGGTGGGTATGGTAGCTGTGCCACAAGTAATCTCTTTCTCTAGCTCAGAGTTACCCTCGACGGGAACTGATCATAACGAGCCTCTATTCATCATGGTGCAATACAACAACTTCTGCATTTCGCTTGCGCTAGTGGATAATGGAGTAGTCTTGAACGTTTACCCCTTGCGAATTGCAAGCCAGCTTGAATTCAAATCTGAAGACATTACCCCAGTAGAAAAAGGAATGATGGCATTCGACAACACACACCACGATGCTCTGGGGATTTTGGTCATCCCTTTGATTATTGGTTTGGCCCATTTTGAAGTGGAGTTTTATGTTGTCGATCTTGAACCATTTTTCAATCTCCTACTTGGGCACCCTTGACTCCACATGCATTAGGTGATCCCCTCGACTCTTCACTGAATGATCAAGTTTCACTGGGACAATGATGTTGTCGTCGTAATGGCAGAATACTTGGAAATGGAAAGAGTTGAGGCGATTTCTGTTGTGTCTCCCCAAACCATTCCATTCGATGTGCTCCACTGAGTCAACCATTTTGAACTTGTTAATTTCATTTCGATCCTCGAGTGTGCCAGCCATTTGGCCACTTATGGCAATCCTTTTGTGATGGTCGAGAATCTCTGTCAAAGATGGGGGTACAAAAAGAGAACACCTTTTGGGTGGAATTGCCAAGGAATCACGGAACCAATCACAGCAGAAGAAAGAAGAGAGTTTGAGGGGCTAGGTTACAAGTGGAAGCCACAAGATGGACCCTTACGGAATCGTAGGTCCTAAAAACTCTTTATTTCGTGAAATTTATCTAACTTTGTTAGTGCAGGTTTTCTAGATCCCAACTAGAGTCCAGTTTTTGCAGAATCCGTGCAACTACAGAATCGATCAGCTAGTGAACCTGAGTGGGTCTATGTTGATGGTTACAATTTAGTGGAAGAGGTTGCAAACGACAAGGCCAGTTAGACACCTTCATTTCTAGCAAAGACAGTTAGGCTTGCATTGCCACCTCTAGAGTTGGTCGTAGGCCCTTTCACAGTTTCTATTGCAGTTCTAACATGAGTAGTTTCATCTGCAATTTCACCAACATTTCGGTCAGCCAATAGAGTCTACAGTCAGGTTGTGTAACACCCGTAAATTCATTTTGTAACTATTTACATTTTAATGAATTTATTCTTGGACGGGTGTTACTGTTTCGAGGCCCATTTGTGTAATTTTGTGATTTTGGGCTTGAGCCTCGTGGGCCGGCTTATGGTTGTGTGTCCCTATGCGTGTGGAGCTGTGCTTGTGGGCTTGTGTGTGGGTCAGTGTAGGGCCCACATTTGAGGACCAGTTGGTGCGACCTGTGGTTGACATGTGCTTGGAGCTAGTGGGTAAGGTTGGTGAGCTTGTGCGGGGTGTCAATGGCTGGAACGCGTAGGTGCGTACATGTCTAGCTATTGCGTGTGAAAGGCTTTATAAGCCCACTCGCGTTAAGCTCCATCATCGCTCGCCATCCATCTTCTTCTTATTTCTTCTCCTCCTCCTTGGGTGCACATCCTTCCTCCCCCATCTTTCCTTCCCTTCCTCCTCACCCCTTTCCTTCCCCCACCCCTTTCTTTTCCCAACCCGTCTCACCCATCTCCCTTGCTCCTTTGTTTCATGCGTCAGTGAGAGAGAGAGAGAGAGAGGCAAGGGCACCATGGAGGCTGGACGTCTGTGTGGCAGGAGCTCCAAAGGTCGAGGAGACTTCTGTGGAAGTCGTGGTCGTCGGAGGCTAGTCAGATTTCGTGTTGGGTCGCTAGAGGTTGTTCCAGGTATGTACCTCCAAACCAATGAGTAGAAATCATGGTAGGAATGCATGGAATCTAGGTAAATTTACATTCCTAGAATTTATTGTGAATTTATGGTGATTTATGGTGGTATTTATGGCCATTTATGGTGATGTCTGGTTTTGGGTCGTTTTGACTCCCGTGGCTTCTCAAAATTATTTCTATGTGCATGATGAATGGATTTTGGTTTTGTTTGTGTGGATTTGGAGTAGACTCGAGGGTCTACCATATATGTTTTGGTTGGATTTTGTGGTGCTTGTTTTGGGGGTCCGCACCTAGGTCCCATTTTGGGCGATCTTGTAGGTGGTGCCTTAAGCTATTTTCTAGTTTCACAGGAAATGACATACCGAACCTTTCAGTATGCTGTTTTTCTATCAGATTATGTCCTCTGGTCAAAATTCAGTTGGTCGAACCTCCTCAGTCTACCATTTTTTGCTATGAGTGTTGACCATTGTGTCCCAGTTCGGTCGACTAGATTTATTCAGTCTATCGAACTAGGAACTTTCGATTGACCAGTCTAGTTTTCGGTCTGCCATTTTGAGTGTCTGTATCTATTTTGGTCGATCAATTCTGGTTGGTCTTATGATCTAGGAGATTTTGGTATATCGAACCCATTCCGATATGCCAAATCAGGGTCTAGTTGTTTTATAAAATGTGATTCTAATGGGTTTTTTGGATTGGTTTGTTTTGCCCATTTGAGATGGGATCGTGGGCCATCAATGGTGGTTTTCTGGGATACATGATGTGCCATTTTTGTCAAGATTTCTAAATGAGTTTCCAAAGATATAAAATGGTTTGCAAATGGTTTTCAAAGAGATCGTTGGCCCATTTTGGAAAATGATTTTCTTGGTTTTTTGTGTGTGGGCCTAGACATCGTAGGACTGTGTCGTTGGGACTAGGGAATGTGACAACATTCTCGGGTGGTTGGGCATGTCTCCTTGGTTGGGGTCGGGAGTCAAGATAGCTAAGGCTAAGGTTCGTTAGGTCTTGGAGGTATGAGATTCCCTGATTGTCGTCTCAAGGCTAGGGTTGTGGTCCGCGGGTTGAGGTGTCTTATGACATGACGGGGAGGTATGATACTCCTGCTGTCACTGTGAGCACTAAGGCTTGGGTGTTGTCAAGTGTGGAGGTATGACACTCCCTTTTGAGTACCATGTGTAGGACACAGTGAGTAGGCGTACCCTGTGGTGGCTAGTGCGGGTGGAACATGTGTCCCATAGCTGGTAGCATCTTGAGAGATAGAACTGCCTTCCTAGTGAGGAGTTGGCTTTGTAAGGGTTCACCAGGTGGGAGAATCGTGGGAAGGTGATCGCCCGTACAAAGGGTGGCTTCACTATGGCAGTGCACTACACCATGGTGGCTACTTGTGGATAGAGTTCGTTGCTTGGCACTAGGCTTCTCGAGTCACTGTGTGTGATTTTGGCCATTGAGAGCCTCGTTTGTGATTTTAGACTAGTGAAGTTCCATTTGCTGTGGTTTTTGGCCTGTTGGGCCTGGTCGATCAGTTTTGGTGATTTTGGAGAAATAGATTTGCAAAATGAATTTAAAAGAAAATTAATATAGTTTTGCTTTCCACTGTTTTCGTGGGGTGCGTGCTAGGTGACTTTTGTCACTCACGCATGTTCTTTGTCGTTTTTGGGTTGCAGGTGCAGACATGCAGATGAGTTTTAGCATAGTACACATTGTTTGAAGTCTCGTAACCACACATACTGGTTCCTGATAGATGATATTTCTGTTTAGTTTAATTTCCTGTAATTTAATTTGCTTTAAATTATTATGGAAAAATTAGGGGCGTGACAAATTTGGTATTAGAGCTCCAAGTTCAGTAGGTTGCACTAGCCTAGGGTGTCCAGTTTAGAGACACCATAGGTTTGCATGCATGGTAGAGTATGCACCTGATTTTCTTCATGGTTTTCTGATTGTTGTTTTGTCTATGGTGCAAGTGTTTTGCCTTTCTCCTTGTAGGATGCCTTCTTGTGGTTGTAAGGGCAAGGCCCCTATCAAGAAATCCGAGCCCCGAGAGGATGTAGGCTGATGGAAGGTGGTTCATGCTGAACTGAGAAGTTTGGCACACAGGATCTCCCATGCTTTTTGTAAGAGTAGTGCCAATGAGGCGTCGAGTGACCCATGGCTGAGCCAGTTCATGAAGCTTCGTTTGCCGTCGTTCAAGGGCAAGGTTGGTGTTGAGGAGAGCGAGGCCAGGCTAGTGATGGTGGTGAAGATGCTAGAGAGCATGGCATGCCCAGAGGAGCATTGGGTACAACTAGCAACTTACCTACTGGATGGTGAGGCAGATAAATGGTGGAAGTTTGTGAGGTAGCTGAAGTTCTAGGACTCAGTCACTGTTAGCATCTAGTGGAAGGATTTCAAGGTAGCCTTCTATGACAAGTATTTCCCCGTTCATGTGAATGAGTAGCTTCGTTGAGATTTTTGGAGTCTGGAGCAAGGTACGATGTCGATGCTCGAGTATGAGACTGAGTTCATCCAACTGGAACGTTTCGCTCCTTCTTATGAGTCGGAGGGGGAATGGGCACAGAGGTTTTTGGATGGCTTGAACCCAGGGCTGTGGGTGAAGGTGATGGGCTGTCGATGCCAAACTGTGGAGGACACAGTTGGAATGGCTTATCGCTTTGAGGCAAAACATCAGAAGTATCTGAAGAGTCATCCCAAAGGGAGGGTAAGTCTTCTTTTACCTCCCGGTTCTCTTTCTTCGGTCCTCCAAGTGCTAGTAGTTCATGTAGCCCTGAGAAGAAGCATAAGGGGAGGTCTAGTGTTTCCTCTACAGGTCGGCAGAATTTTGCTGGGAGTAGTGGAGCTGGCTTTAGTCAGACAGGGTCCAGTGCTCTTGGAGGGAACTAGTGCTTCAACTGTGGTCAGGTGGGCCATATTACTGCATTTTGTCCTCATCCTCGATGATCCCCAGCTCCAGTTGTGTGCTACAATTGCAGAAAGATGGGACAAGTTCAGAGATCCAATCTAGAACCACCTATGAAGGTAGGAAATGCACCATAATAGTTGACTAAGGGCTAGGTGTTTACCATTTTAGCTCCAGGCACTAGGACTTGGGAGATGTAGTTGAGGGTAAGGATGATTAGTTTGTTTTGTAACCCTCTGTGATTGTTGTAGTATCCTTTGTAACTTGGACATCTACCTGATTGTATGGATGTGGTGGTGTTGTTTTCCTTGGCCATCAGGTTCTTTTATTGTGACTGGTTGGATGGCCAAAGTGTTGTTTGACTCAGGGAGTTCTTTCTCCTTTGTCTTGGAGTCTATCACGGCGGAGTAGGAGGAGAGACCAGCTAGATTGGCCTTTCATCTCAGCGTGGTTACGCCACTGGGGGAGCACAGTTTGACATGGAGGTATTTACGGTCTGTCGACTTGACGCTAAACAGCAGAGAGTTGGACACTAGCCTAATCGTGATGGACATGCTGAAGTACGATGTGATACTTGGCATGGATTGGTTGGCATAGTAGTCCACTTGATCGACTGTCCTCGGAGGAGATTTTATTTTGGGTTTCCTATGGATGGTCTTTCTTTGTGCAAGGTGGTTGTCAGGGTGAGCCTAAGCTTGTCATTTTAGCTATGAAGGCTTATAAGTCTTTGGTCAGGGGTTGTGTGGGGTATCTAGCTAGTATAGTTACCTCCACTTCTCCTGAGTTGGGTGTTCACAGCATCTCTGTGGTGTGTGAATATCCCAACGTTTTCCTTGATGATTTGCCTGGTATACCACCTCATAGGGAAGTAGAGTACTCGATCGATCTGATCCCTAGTTCTGGTGCTGTGTTGAAGCCTCTCTATTGCATGGTGCCAGTGGAGTTGCTAGAACTCAAGACTCAGTTACAGGAGTTGCTAGACAAGGGGTTTATCAGGACGAGTGTGTCTCCATGGGGAGCACCTATCATGTTCGTCTGTAAGAAGGATGGTTTGCTCTGTTGTGTATAGATTATCAGATGCTGAACCAGATCACGGTAATGAACAAGTATCCATTGCCCTGCATTGATGACCTGTTCGACCAATTGCAGTTTGCATTCGTGTTCTCAAAGATTGATCTGATGTCAGGGTATCACCAGTTGAGGATACAAGACTCAGACATTTAGAATACTGCTTTTTGGACACAGTACGGGCATTACGAGTTCACGGTCATGCCTTTTGGCTTGACCAATGCACTGGCTGCATTTATGAATTTGATGAACAGGATTTTCAGCTCTATTCTAGACCAGTTCATTGTGGTTTTTATTGATAACATGCTGGTCTACTCCCTTGATGTAGAGACTCATACCTTGCATCGGAGGGTGATAGTCTGAGGCATCACTAGCTGTATGTCAAATTCTCCAAGTGTGAGTTCTAGCTGAGTGAAGCTATGTTTCTTGGCCATTTGATTTCTGGAGAAGGCATCAGAGTGGATCCAACCAAGGTCGAGGCGGTGAGCAATTGGGAGCGTCCTAGGACTGTGATAGAGATCAAGAGTTTCTTGGGTCTGGCAGTCTATTATTGGAGGTTCATTTGAGATTTCTCCTCTATAGCTGTGGCTCTGATAGAGTTGACCAAGAAGGGGGTTTCATTTTGCTGGGACAGGAATTGTGAGGTGAGTTTCTAAGAGCTGAAGTCTCATATGGTTTCTGCCCCTATGTTGACTCTTCCTTCTAGAAGTGGTGGCTTCATTGTGTATAGTGACGCCAGTGGTATGGGGTTGGGATGTTTTCTGATGCAGCATGGCAATGTTATTGCATATGGTCCACGCCAGCTGAAGGATCATGAGAAGAACTACCTGACCTACGATTTGGAGATGGCTGTCGTAGTGTTCGCTCTCAAGCTTAGGCGACACTACTTGTATGGAGAGCAGTTTGAGGTCTTCACCGATTATCAAAGCTTGAAGTATATCTTCACGCAGAGGGACCTCAATCTAAGGCAGCGTCGGTGGGTGGAGTATCTGAAGGACTATGATTTTAGCCTATTGTACCACCCTAGGAAGGCCAACATGGTCGCTAATGCTTTGAGTCAGCGTACGCACGTGTTGGCGAGCCTGATGGTCAAGGAGTGGCCCATGCTGGAGGACCTCGTAAGCTGCAGGCTAAAGTGGCAAGCTTAGGAGACGATTGGTGCTTGGGTGGCCAACCTGTCTATTTGCCCCAAGCTGATAGAGTTTATTGTCGCCTGTTAGAAGCTGGATCCGTTTGTTCAGGCTGTGTTTGGGAAGTTGGAGGCTGGTGGAGAGCCTCACTTCTCTGTTGGAGCATATGGAGAGCTGAGATATGACATGTGTCTGTACGTGCCCCATGATGAGGAGGCTAGGTTGAGATTGCTCAATGAAGCACATCGGTCTAGGTACACTATCCACCCTGGGAGTACGAAGATGTACTGAGACCTGAAGCAGAACTTTTGGTCACCTAGCATGAAGAGGAATGTTGCTAACCATGTGGTGAGGTGTACAACCTGCCAGTTGGTCAAGGTAGAGCACCAGAGACCTAGACTGACCTTGCAGCCATTGGATATTCCTGTGTGGAAGTGGAAACACATCTCCATGGGCTTCATGACTAGTTTACCGCAGACTCAGAGGAAGAATGACACTGTGTGGGTGATCGTGGATCGGCTGACTAAGTCTGCTCACTTCCTAGCCATTTGGGTGAAGCTTCTGATGCACCATCTGGCAAAGTTGTATGTTTCTGAAGTGGTTCGGCTGCATGGTGTTCCAGTATCCATCGTGTTGGACAGAGACACGAAGTTCACCTCAAAGTTCTGGAGAACTCTACAGGTGGCCTTTGGCACAATGCACAACTGTAGCACAGCATTCGATCCTCAATTGGATGGTCAGACAGAGAGGACTATCTAGACATTGGAGGATATGCTCAGAGCATGTGCCTTAGACATTCAAGGGAGTTGGGAGGACCATCTGCCATTGATTGAGTTCGACTACAATAATAGTTATCACTCGAGCATTGGGATGGCGCTGTATGAAGCTTTGTACGGTAAGCCATGCAAATCATCGGTTTGCTAGAGCGAGGTGGGCAAGCATTAGTTGATTGGTCCTAAGCTTGTGCAGCTGTATGCAGACAATGTGTATTTGATCTGTAGCATGCTATTAGCTGTATAAAGTTGGTAGAAGAGTTATACCGATAGGAGGCAGAGACCGTTGGAATTTCTGGTGGGAGACTATGTGTTTATGAAAGTGTCGTCGACCAAGGGTGTCATGAGGTTCGGGAAGCGCGGGAAGCTGAGTCCTCACTATATTGGCCTGTACTAGATCACCTAGAGGATCAATGAGGTTGCTTATCGGTTGGATCTACTAGCAGAGATGTCGTCTGTGCATGATGTATTCCATGTCTCCATGCTAAGGAAGTGTCTGGCTGATGCATCTCATGTGATCCTAGTTCAGCCAGAGGGGCTCAAGGAAGATCTGTCCTTTGTGGAGGATGTCGTCTAGATTGTCAATTGCAAGGAACAAGTGCTACAGAATAAGGTGATTCCACTGGTCTTAGTGCGATGGCGGCATCATGGAGCCGAGGAGGCCACCTGGAAATGTGTAGAAGCCATCCTAGCCCAGTATTCGTATCTTTTCGCCTACTGGTGATTTCAGAAGTGAAATCTTCTTTAAAGGTGGTTAGGATGTACACCTGTAAATTCATTTTGTAACTTTTTACATTTTAACGAATTAATTCTTGGACGGGTGTTACTGTTCCGAGGCCCGTTCGTGTAATTATGTGATTTTAGGCTTGAGCCTCGTGGGCAGGCTTCTAGTTGTGTATCGCTATGCATGTGACACTAGTCTTGTGGGCCCATGTGTGGGTCCGTGTGGGGGCCACGTTTGAGGGAGGGTTGGTGCCACCCATGGCTGGCGTGTGCTTGGAGCTAGTGGGTGAGGTCGGTGAGCTCGGGCCGGGTGCCGGTGGCTGGAACACGTAGGTGCGTACGTGTCCAACTATAGCATGCACAATGCTTTAGAAGCCCACTTGCACCACGCTCCTTCGTTGCTCGCCATCCATCTTCTTATTCTTTCTTCTCTTCCTCCTCGAGCGCACACTCTTCCTCCCCCACCTTTCCTTCCCTTCCTCCTCACCCCTCTCCTTCCCCCACCCCTTCTTTTCCTCACCCATCTCCTCCTCTCCTCTATTTCGTGTGCCAATGAGAGAGAGAGAGAGAGTGTGTGTGTGTGTGTGAGGCTAGGGCTGGACGTTAGCATGGCGAGAGATCTAGAGGTCGAGGAGACTTCCGTGGAGGTCGTGGTCTCCGGTCGGTTGTCGGAAACTGACCAGATTTCGCGTTGGGTCGCCGAAGGTTGTTTCAGGTACGTACATCCAATCCAATGAGTAGAAATCATGTAAAATGGTAGAAAATGATAGGAATGCATGGAATCTATGTAAATTACATTCCTAGAATTTATTGTGAATTTATGGCTAATTATGGTGATGTGTGGTTTTAGGTCGTTTTGACCCCCATGGCTTCTCAAATTTAATTCTCCATGCATGATGAATGGATTTTAGTTTTGTTTGTGTGGATTTGGAGTAGACTCAAGGGTCTACCATATATGTTTTAGTTGGATTTTGTGGTGCTTGTTTTGGGGGTTCACCCTTAGGTCACATTTTGGGCGATCTCGTGGGTGGTGCCCTAGGCCATTTTCTAGTTTTGCAGAAAACGGCATACCAAACCATTTTGGTATGTCATTTTTTGTCAGATTAGGTACTCTGGTCGAAATTCAGTTGGCCGAACCTCCTCGGTCTACCAGTTTTGGCTATAAGTGTTAACTGTTGTGTCCTGGTTCGATCGATCGGATTTATTTGGTCTACCGAACCAGGAACTTTTTGTCAACGAGTCCGATTTTCAGTCTTCCTTTTTGGGTGTCTATACTTATTTCGGTAGACCGATTTTGGTCGGTCTTCCAATCCAGGAGATTTTAGTATACTGAGCCAATTTCAGTATGCCGAATCAAGGCCTAGCTATTTTATAAAATGTGATTCTCGTGGGTTTTCTCGATTGGTTTGTTTTTCCCATTTGAGATGGGATCATGGGCCATCAATGGTGGTCTTGTAGGACACCTGATGTGTCGTTTTTGTCAAGGTTTCTGAATGAGTTTCCAAAGATGTAAAATGGTTTGGTTTCTTAGAGCTGGTTGGCCTGTTTTGGAAAATGGTTTTCTTGGTTTTTTATGTGTGGCCTGAGACACCATAGGACCATGTCGTCTAGACCTGGGAATGTGACGACATTCCCGGGTGGTCGGGCATGTCTCCTTGGTTGAGGTTGGGGGCTGAGATATCTGAGGCTTAGGGTCATCGGGTCTTAGAGGTATGAGACTCCCTAACTGTCGTCTCGAGGCTCGGGTTGTGGTCCGCAGGTTGAGGTGTCTTATGGCATGACAAGGAGGTATGATATTCCTACTGTCGTTGTGAGCACTGAGGCTCTGGTGTTGTCAGGTGTGGAGGTATGACACTCCCTCCTGAGCACCATGTGGAGGACGCCGTGAGGAGGTGTACCTTGTGGTGGCCAATACGGGTGGGACACATGGCCCGTAGCTGGTAGTGTCTTGAGAGATAGGACTGCCTTCCCAGTGAGAGGTTGGCTTTGTGAGGGTTCTCCAGGTGGGAGAATCGCAGGACGGTGATCGTCCCTGCATAGGGTGGCTTCACCATGGCAGTGCATTGCAACTTGGTGGATTCTTGTGGCCAGCGTTGGTTGCCTAGCGCTGGACTTCTTGACTCACTATTTGTGGTTTTGGCCATTGAGGGCCTCGTATGTTGTTTTGGGCTGGTGAAGCTCCTTTTACTGTGGTTTTCGGCCTATTGGGCCTAGTCGATTAGTTTTGGTGATTTTGGAGAAAAGGATTTGTAAAATGAATTTAAAGGAAAATTAATATAGTTTTTTCTTTCTGCTGTTTTCGTGGGGTGCATGTTGTGTGACTTTTGTTACTCACATATGTTTTTTGTGTTTTTTGGGTTGCAGGTGCAGACATGTAGATAAGTTTTAGCATAGTGCACATAGTTCGGAGTCTCATAGCCACACACACATGTTCCTGGTTGATGATATTTCTATTTAGCTTTTAATTTCTTTTATTTTAATTTGCTTTAAATTGTTATGGAAAAATTGGGGGCGTGATAGGTTGGCATCCAAACAGCATTGTCAGGAGGATTAGTTCTGATAGAATCATAGTTAGTCATGCTAGACGCTCATAGAACTCAGCCAACATCATCGCCTATAGTTCAAGAGACCACTAGTGCATATTATGTGGACTTTCCTTCTGATGAGGAAGAGGGAGACACTGTAGTGGCATAGGTGGATAATATGCTCAATGATTTGGAAGTCCTGTTTCAAGAGTAGTTGGTGACACTAGTAGAGGATGTAGAGAATGAGCTCAAGCACAGAAATGGAAAAGTTGTGATTACGAAATTCAGTGCAAGGTAGTTGGTTTCCCAGGACCAGTCTACCATCATGGTCTTAGAGGAAGCAAAATCATTATATGCTAGACTAGAGGAGTTCCTCTCCTATCAACCGGGAGGCGGGTCTAGTTGGCAGTTATCCAAAAAAAAAGATCATGAGTTAGGCTCAGGGGAGAACGTGAGGACAGTTGCCCATCTATCACAAACATTGTACATACCACAGGAGAAAATTAGAAAAATTAGGATAATCAAGTGCACTGTAAGGCTTTAAAAAGGAAGAACAACCAACATCATCAATGAATCTTGTTGCATTAGAGTCAGAGGTTGCCAAAGGCAGTTATAAGAAAACTAGAGTGTCTGTGACCATTCTGAAGCATCTTCAAGGGCTGAGTTCTGAACAGATATGCTCTTCTGATCACACGAACCCGTCTTTTCAGCAGGAAGACCTTTCCGATCTTATCACATATGAAGAGGAATATGATGTAGAGGCAGATGGAGACAGTCATACAGTGTCAAAGTTTCAGTCATATGATGATCACCTAGAAGGCCCAAATCTGCATGTTGAAGAGGAAACAGAGCTTATAAACATTGGCACTTTGGAAAATGTCAAAGGGGTGCGTATTAGTGCCAAGCTTACAGCATAGGCCCGAGTAGAAATCATCGAGCTTCTTCGTGAATATGTAGATGCTTTTGCCTGGAGCTATGACGACATGGTTGGGCTAGATGTTGAGGTAGTGGTGCACACATTGCCGCTTACACCCAACATCAAGATGGTAAAGCAAAAATTGCATTGATGGCGACCATAGTGGCTGTTGAAGCTCAAGGAGGAGATCATGAAGTAGAGTAAGGTCATTTTTTTGAAGGTGGTCCTCTACTCGGAATGGCTAGCCAATGTGGTACTGGTGCCAAAGAAAGATGGCCAGGTTCGCATGTGCATAGATTACAGAGTCCTAAACAAGGCGAGCCCAAAGGATGATTTCCCACTCCCACACATCGATGTACTTGTGGATAATACTGCAGGACACAAGATGCTGTCATTCATGGATGGATTCTCAAGTTATAATCTAATTAGAATGGTAGAGGAAGATATGGAGAAAATGTCCTTCATTACCTCGTAGGGAGTGTGCTATTACACGGTCATGCCATTTGGGCTTAAGAATGTCGAAGCCACATATCAAAGAGCGATGATAGCTTTATTCCATGATCTCATGCACTAAGAGATTGAGGTTTATGTAGACGACATGATAGCTAAGTCAAAAGAGCCTGAGGAACACATTGCCTACTTGAGAAAGCTATTCAACCGCTTGTGGAAATACAAGTTCCGCCTCAATCCCAACAAATGTGTATTTTGAGTGTCGTCAGTAAAGCTTGTGAATACATCATTAGCCAAATGGGAATTGAGGTGGATCCCAACAAAGCTAAAGCCATCATCGAGATGCCTCCCCCTACAATGGAAAAGGAGGTTTGAGGGCTGCTGGGGCATTTGCAATACATCAGCCGATTCATTGCCTAGATTATGCCAATTTGTCAGCTGATCTTCAAACTCTTGAGGAAGAATACACAAATTCATTGGAGTGAGGAATGTTAGGAAGCTTTCGATAAGATCAAGCAGCTCTTGATAAGAGGACCGGTCTTAGTTTCCCCAATGCCAGGGCATCCTTTGTTGCTCTATCTGTTAGCCACACTGCATTCGATGGGTGCAGTCCTGGGCCAGCATGATGAGACCAGTTGCAAGGAAAGGGCCATTTATTACTTAAGCAAGAAGTTTAACGATTGCAAAGTCAAATACACTACAATCGAGAAAGTTTGCATATCCCTTGTCTAGGCCATGCAACACCTTAGATACTATATGATGGCATATCTTGTCTTGCTGTTAAGTCGACACAATCCTATGAAGTATCTATTCCAAAAGCCATCACTGGTAGGTAGGTGTGTGAAGTGGCAGGTGCTTCTATCACACTTTGATATCACTTTTGTCACACAGAAGTCTATGAAGGGGCAGGCTGTAGCAGATCATCTGGTAGACTTATCTTTACCAGAATACCAGCCCTTACAGACTTAATTCCCTGATGAATATATATTGTTTGCTATGGATGAAGATAAGCCAGTAGAGCCTAGTGACAAGGAATAGTGGCACCTTTACTTTGATGGTGCAGTTAACAAGTGAGGCATGGGCATCAGTGTGGTATTGGAAACTCCACAAGGTCAGATGATCCCACTTGCTCGAAAGTTGACATTTGCATGCACGAATATTGTGGCAGAATATGAGGCATGTATCCTTGGGCTCCATGCTACATTAGAGCATGTTGTATGGAAGTTGTATGTCCATGGCGATGCCATGTTGGTCATTTCACAAGTCAATGACAACTGGAAGACTAACGATTTAAAGCTCATGCCATACCACGTCTATCTTTTAAAGCTTATGTCAGAATTTGAGGAAATACATTTCTCCTTCATGAATAGAGTTAAGAACACTTATGCGGATGTATTAGCCACTCTTGCGTCATGGTTGTCTATACATAAAAACCGTGCAGTGGATGTATCAGTAGCTTGCACAGATCAGTCAACACACTGCATGAGTATAGATGAAGCAAATCCCTTAGAAGAGCTCCTTTGGTAACATGACATAAAAATCATCGTGGAGACTGGAAGTCATCACATAGATGCATCAGCCATAGACAGAGAGACTATGGTTCGATTGGCATCAAAGTATGTGCTTGGAGTTGGACATTTGTATAGAAGGTCTTATAATCAGATGCTACTATGATGTTTACACAAGAAAGAAGTTGAAACGATAATACTGCAAGTATATGCTGGAAAATGCGGGCCACATCTGAACCGAGTGCTTCTAGCCAAGAAAATAATGTTGCAAGGATATTTCTAGTCAACCATGGAGACAGATTGTTGTTAGTTTGAGTGAAGGTGTCGCAATTGTCAGATCCATGGAAACTTTATTTATGCACCCCCACAACAACTCCATAACATGTCATCACCCTAGCCATTCTTAGCGTGGAGAATCGATGTTATTGGTGCTATCCACCCAACAACCTCTAATGGGCACCAATACATTCTGGTAGCTATTGATTACTTTACTAAGTGGATAGTAGCTGCCTCTTACACGACAATGACAGCCATAGTAATAGAAACGTTCATCAAGAATAATATAATCAGCCGACATGGGGTCCCACATTCAGTCATCTCTGATAATGGAACAAATTTCATAGCCAAGAGGGTCGAAGACTTTCTGCAAGAGTTCCATATCAGACACCATAGATCTTCTTCATATCGCCCACAAATGAACAGTGTTGTGGAATCTGGCAATAAGAATCTAACTAAGATCCTCAAAAAGATAGTGGAAACTCATAAGGACTAGCACGACAAGCTCCCATACGCTTTATGGGCTTACAGAACTTTAGTTTGGACCTCAACTAGAGCAACTCCATATTCTCTAGTCTATGGTATGGAGGTAGTCCTATCATAGAGGTGGAAATACCCTCATAGCCTCACTCAAGATCTTAAGGGAGACAAAACTTGATGAAGCTGAGTGGATTAAAGATCACTATGTCCAGCTGAACCTGATAGATGAACACAGGTTACAAGCCATGCACCACGCACAGTGTTATCAAAGACGGATAGCTAAAGCCTATCAAAAGAAAGTCATACCTAGAAGTTTCACGCTTGGAGATTCGGTCTTGCAAGCCATACATCTCCCTGATAGTCGCGGCATGTTTACTTAATTGGCGTGGACCATTTATAATTAAACAAGTCATCTTGGTGGCATAGCGATCCTAGAGAACCTGGACCACATTGAGTAGTTGGAGCCAGTTAATACATGTTATCTAAAGAGGTACTATCAGTAACTGAAGGCTGTGTCCTTACCCTATGTTGTCCTCTTCATGCATCCATGCATGCATTTACATTGCAACATCCATATTGTTTTGCATCCATATAGTCTTAGGTTTTGATGCATACTCACTTCATTCTCATTCAACACTCGCGACATAGATAGTAATCATCATCAGTATCATTTGCATTTGTCATTGCCCAATGACAAAAAACAGAATAGGCTTGTCTATGTTAGGAGAGTGTGGTGCCTCCCTAGGCAACGTTTGTTTAGGAGCCACTCTCTACTCCCAAAACTCAAGAGTGGCTACTTTAGCAGGAATCAGTGAGCTTTTCGCAAGAGCTATCCCCAGCCGCTCCTCAAATCCTGCATTCTCCACAGTGTTTTATAGCTCTGCTCCTCTTCCACAACGCTCTCTGCACTCGGCCGTTTGTTTGAGGAAGTCATCCGATTGTGGGAGCTGCAGAGCTAGGAGTGGGCGGAGTCACCACCCAAACACTACCTTAGAAGAATACTATCTAGGTGACCTAGTGAGTGAGGGAGCCACCATCGATTGTAAATTGGGTGAAATATCCAAGCCAGTCAAGGAACTTACACCTCCAAAGGAAGAGAAAATGCTAGGATTGAGAATGAGAGTGTGAACTAAATTAACAATACATCTGCAAAAGTGCATAAAAGAATTAAAAGAAAGAAGTCGTAGATAGAAGTCAGCCCTAGAGAAAGAGGTGTGTAGGGTAGCACTATCCCTACATTTTACCTTGGAAAGGAGTCAAAGAGATTACTTAGTAAGTAAAGTTTCCAAGGGCTTAGCCAATCCTTTAAACAACAGTAGTTCCGCAAAACAGGTACCAATTGCCTCCAAGACAGGGATAGAGTGAGCCTGTATGCCTATGATGGAGTTAAAAGAAAAAAAATAAAGTAAACAATAAAATAGTAGGGGTTTGGTCCTGTAGGGTTTGGAATGGAGCCCAAGTCACAATGTAGCCTATTCCAGAGAGCAACCTATAACCTAGGAGCCCAGATAGAGTCTCTTGAGGTTTGGAGTCACCTCTCCTTAGTTCATATTCTTAAGGGCATTCCAGACACAGAGGGTGCTATTAAAATTGTATAGGTTATATAGCATACATGCATCCTTCTTGTAAGTATCATCTTGCCATGTCATGGGGTTTAATCTGGTCCTTTTAGCTAGGGGCATGCCAGCTGCTTTTTGTTTGAAAGGGTTGGAAGGATACTTTGACCAAGGGGATGCCAGTTGCTCTTAGTGGTCAAAGCCTTCAAAGTCGAACCAGGGGCATGTCAACTGTCTTATGGGAAGACGCACTGAGCTAGTACATCGACTAGGGGCATGTCAGCTGCTCTAAGTGGTCAAAACCTTCAATGCCGAACTAAGGGCATGTCAACTACCTTATGGGAAAACATGAGGATAGAGAAAATGTTTGTAGGAGATGCCAATCAAATGGGAAGGAGTATTCAATTTGCAAGCTTCCTTAAGCACTTTTGCAAGTAAAAGAGTTACTCATAAGCATAGGGGTTTCCTGGAGTTTTCAAGCATGAGTGGGCACTCGATCAGCTCTTTCTAATATCTGGTCATGGTCTTGAGCTGATGATCAAATCTAACTGGCAAAAAGGACCGAGTTGACTTGAAACATTGGGTAGTTTAAAGCAATTATAGAGGCTGCTATCCCTTCATAAACCATCATGCAAGCATAGAATAGAGGCGAAGAGCGATATCATAGCATAATTATGGTCTCAAAGATGATTATTACATGGTTAGAAGTTATTCAAGCTCAGAGTAGATGTCATGCAAGAGGAATAGAGCAGTTGGACTAAACATCAGTGCCACTTTGTGCCCTCTTTGAGCTACTCACATATGGAAACAGAGGAGGGCCAAGTGCGATCACGTAGATAGGCCATGTCTCCTCAATTTCTGCCTCATACTCAGTGGTGTACCCGTCACCTTCCATGATAACAATCTGGTCAAAGCTGATGCAACCACACAGCAAATGGGACAGTTTTGCGTTCATGACAGATGAGCTAAGTGGGTACAGCTGATAGTGCTCTAGCATCGGGCTCTGAATAAAGGAGTCTTGGTAGAAGCCAAATTGGCACATCACGCGGATTGGGTGATATTCAACTCCTCCAGTGAATCCTGGTAGAATGATTAGGCGCATATCGCTATTATTGTAGAAGACAGCGAATGGGTCTGCGATAGATGTGATGGTGTGCTAGGTTACTCTGTTAGCATCACATAAGCTGCCTTGACAGAGGAAATGGTTTGAGAGTGTCAATTGCAACAGTATGCCTCGAAAGCCAAGTGTTGTGGATGCAGAATTTCAAACTCCCAGATGTGCATCCAACAAAACCTCGGAGCAGATCAGATCACATATAGCACTCTACAGTGTACAAAAAAAAGTGGACAAAAAGATATGCATACTTGTACCAAGGCCCCACACTTGTAAAAGTGTCAACATCGATGCAGTGATCGATCTAGGGCCTGATATGTCTCAACCAGGATGACGGGAGCCAAATCAATCTGTCGAGTCACTATAGAAAGGGAAATTTCGGCAACATCGATGCCCACAGTCATCCTCCCATGGCTGAAAATCAGCTCTCCCAGGAAGTGGATGGCAAAACCTCGAAGCCAAAACTCGTCACCAAGTACTGTTGTAATGCCCCACAATTTCCACAATAATTTAAAACAAATTAAATTATGGGAAAATTAAAGTCAAATAGAAAATATCTAACTGCCAGGAACCTATGTGTGCGGCTAGGAGACTTCAGGCTATATGCCCTGCGCTAAATCAACCACATGTTTGCACTTGCAAACCAAAACCACAAGGACAATGCATGAGTGACAGAAGTCACCCAATACGCACCCCATGAAAACCGTGGAAAGCTAATCATAATTAAATTTCTTTTAAAATTCATTTCATAAACCATTTTCTTTCAAATCCCACAAGCCAAGCCCACACTAGCCAAAAACCACAAACAAGGCTCTACTAGCCCAAAACCACAAGCACGACCCTCAATGGCCAAAACCACACACAGTGAGTCAGGAAGCTTAGCGTCAGGAAACCAAACATTGGGGACAAGCAGTCCATCGAGGAGCAACCACAACGTTCTGCACTGCCACTGTGATGCCACCCTGTGTAGGAGCGATCACTGTCCCGCGATTGTCCCTTCCTGGAGAATCCTCACAAAGCCAACCCCACCTTGGGAAGGTTGTCTTGCCTTTCAGGATGCTACAAGCTACGGGGAACGTGTCCCACCCGCATTGGCCACCATAGGGTCCACCTCCTCACGACATCCTCCATACACGGTGCTCAATAGGGAGTGTCATACCTCTACATCCGACAACACTTGAGCCTCAGTGCTCATAGCGACAGTAGGAGTATCATACCTCCCCGTCATGCCACAAGACACCTCAACACTTGAGTCAAGGAGTCTCATACCTCCAGGACCCGACGCCTTTCAGCCTTAGGTATCTCGACCCCCGACCTCAGCTAGGGAGTCGAGCCCGACCACCCGAGAATGTCGTCACATTCCCTGGTCCTGACGACACGGTCCCACACTGTCTTGTCCCACACTGACACACAGTCCCAAACTAGAAAAACCATTTTCCAAATCTACTAACTCATCTCTTTGAAATCATTTTCGTATCTTTGAAAACTTTTCCAAAACATCGATAAAACGGCACATCAAGTGTCCCGAGGGACCACCACTGATGACCCACAATCCCATCTCAATGAGACAATACAAATCAATCCAAAAAACCCTCGAAAATCATATTTTACAAAAGCATTTGAGCTCAGATTCGACAAGCAGAAAATAGGTTCGGTATGCTGAAAACCCTTGGTTCGGTAGACCGATTTGGGTCGGTCAACCGAATTGGGTCAACAATCAACACTTAGGCCATAATTGGTATATCGAAAATGGTTCAGTCGACCAAAATCTCTTGATTCAGGTGATCGTCCAAAATCAGACGACCGAATTTCAACTAGAGGACCTAATCTGGCAGAAAAATGGTATACCGAAATGGTTTGGTATGTCGAATTATGCAAAAAACAGAAAACGACCCAAACCCTACTATTTGAAATCGCCCAAAGACGAAGCTCCTATCGGACCCCCGAAAGAACCATCAAAAATCTTGCTTAAAACATAAGATGTAGACTCTCTAGTTTATTCCAAAACCCAACAAACAAAACCAAAATCCATTCACCATGCATCAAGATATAAAATCGCCAAGACATAAGGGTCAAAACGACCCAAAACGCAGCCACTGGCATAAATGCCGATAAATCCACCATAAAATCTAATAAATTCACAATAATTCTTGGAATGTAAATTTACCTCGATTTCATGCAATCCTATCAATTTCTACCATTTTCATGCTCTCTATTACAATGGTTGGAGATACGTACTTGTAATGCGCGTTTCGACGATCCTCTAGCCAACTTTGGAGATCAAGACGTCCACTGGGCTTCCTCGACCTCAGGGACGCAACTCCAGAGCTCCATGCACCACTACACATCCCACCTACCACAAGCCATGGGAGCTCACCAACTCACACCACCAACTTGCTCCCATCAACCGGCCCATGAACGCAGGCCCCACAAGGACCCACACTTGGGCCCTACACGTACAGTGCCACAATGTACAATGCCAAGCCATGCATAGGGACATGCAACAAAAGCTAGCCCACGAGGTCTAAGCCCAAAAATACAAAACCACGCAATGGGCCTCGGAACAGTAACATCCATCCAGGAAAATTTCATTAAAATGTAAATAATTACAAAACTGAATTTTACAGGTGTTACAACAGTTCTCTTGTTGACAATCTCGTCAAAGTACTCCAACCAGAGCATGGGAGATTGTCCATCCTTGCAAACCAAACGTTGTCCACAAACACCAGTGGATAGACCGGTCAGTTGACATAGAATTGAAGCATAGTTGTCCCACCACATAATGATGGGGCCCCCAGAAGCTTAGATAAATAGCATATTTTGCGTACCTCTTCTAGTGTTGGAGTCAGCTCCACTTGTCCAAAATGGAAGACATGAATGGTCGGTCATCCACGAAGGAAAGTTGAATAGTGGACCGACGAAACTGTGACCGCGTGCTCGACCCGGAGGGAGGAGGGGTAGGGAGGAGACCACAGCCATGCCGAGACGGCGAAGGCGCAAGGATAAAAGAAAAAGTAAAGGGAGTCGCCACCTAGTCATTTAAGAGAAAGATGAGGAAAACTATAAAAAGATGGATGCATGGGATGCAGATGGAAAGGCTGGATGTCTGCTAACCAGAGGATGGGTAAGGATTCCTGTTACGCACGAGGAAGGTATTAGGCACCCTCGTACGCCCGAGAAACTCGGTCTTTCTAATCCAAATGCTTGCTAAGGGTTTGATGAATGTTTGCTAAACCTGGA
>JAMKQA010001224.1:0-33647 GCA_024699735.1 Posidonia australis
CCCCCCCCCCCCCCCCCACCCCCCCACACACACACCTCCTTCTCCTCCTTCTCCACCCCCTTCTCCTTTTCTCTTTCTCCTCCCACCTGACTTCCTCAGTTTTCCCTTGCATCCCGTGCTGTGAGAGAGGGAGAGAGAGAGAGAGAGAGGGAAGCAGAAGGGCTACAATGGCTTGGGTGGCGGGTGGACCTTGGGTGGAGTGTCCTTGGGGTCGTGGCGTGGCCGTGGATGTGCCGAAGTATGTTGAGTTCGCTGGGGGTCGGTCAACGTTCGTCGGAGGCGTTTTTAGGTACGCATCTCCACCTCATGTTATAGAGTGCATGGAATTGGTAGAAAATGCTAGGATTGCATGGAATCAAGGTAAATTTACTTTCCTTGAATTTATTGTGATTTATTGTGTATTTATGGCGAATTTATTGGCATTTATGATGGTTGGTGCATTTTAGGTTTTTTTGACCCTTCTACCTTTGTGATTTTATATCTTGAAGCATGGTGAATGGATTTTAGTTTTGTTTGTTGAGTTTTGGAGTAGACTCGAGGGTCTACACCATATGTTTTATGCAAGACTTTTGGTGTTTGTTTAGCAGGTCCAATCAGAGGTCCCAGTTGGGGCGATTTCGGACGGTAGGGTTTGGGCCGTTTTCTGGTTTCGCAAAATTCGACATACCGAAATGGAAACGGCATACCGAATCAGTGGATTTCTGTATACTGATTCCATTCAGCCTACCATTTTTCTGTCAGTTTAGGTCCTCTGGTCGAAATTCGACCGTCCAAAATCCAATTTTGGACGGTCGCCTGAATTAGGAGATTTCAGCCGATCGAACAAGTTTTGGTATACCGAATTTCGCTTGAGTGTCAACCGTTGACCAGATTCGGTCGACTGATTTAGACCGGTCTACCGAATCAGGGATTTTCGACATACCGAACCTATTTCTGGCATGCCGATTCCAGGCCCAAATGAGTTTATAAAAAAGCATTTTCCATGGGTTTTCTGGATTGCCGTGTTTTATCTCTATGAGATAGGACTGTGGGCCGTCAGTGGTGGTCTCCTGGGACACCCAATGGGCCATTTTGCCGAGGTTTTGGAAGAACTTTCAAAGGATATGAAAATGGTTTGGAAAATGGATTTCAAGAAAATAGCTGGCTTGGTTTGGAAAAATGTTTTCCTGGTTTTCTATGTGAGGGCCGAGACAGTGTGGGACCGTGTCGTTGGGACTAGGGAATGTGACGACATTCTATGGTGGTCGGGCGCGACTCCCTTGTTGAGGTCAAGGGCTGAGATACCTGAGGCTGAGGGGCGTCGGGTCTTGGAGGTATGAGACTCCTTGACTGTCGTCTCGAAGCTAGGGTTGTGGTTAGCGGGTTGAGGTGTCTTGTGGCATGACGATGAGGTATGATACTCCTGTTGTCGTTGTGAGCACTGAGGGTCGGGTGTCGTCTGGTGTAGAGGTATGACACTCCCTCCTGAGTACCGTGTGTGGAGGACACCGTGAGGAGGCGTACCTTGTGGTGGCTAGTGCAGGTGGGCCACGTGCCCTGTAGCGGGTAGCATCCTGAGAGACAAGACAGCCTTCCCAAGGAGGGGTTGGCTTTATAATGGTTCTCCAGGTGGGAGAATCGCAGGACGATGGTTGGCTCCTACACAGGGTGGCACACCATGGTAGTGCAGATGTCGTTGGTTGCTCTTCGACGGACTGCTTGTGGCTAAAGTTAGGTTGCCTAGCGTCGGGCTTCCCGACTCACTATGTGTGGTTTTGTCCATTGAGGGCCTTTGCGTGTGGCTTTGGGCTAGTAGAGCCCTGGTTGTGGTTTTGGCCAATGTGGGCCTAGTTTCTGATGTTTTTGAGAAATGGTTTGCGAAATGAATTTAAAAGGAAAATAGATTATAGTATTGTTTTCTGTGGTTTTCCTTGGGATGCGTACTAGGTGACTTTTGTCACTCATACGTTTTTCCTCGTGTTTTGATTTGCAGGTGTAGACATGTAGAGAGTTAGCATAGTGCGTATAGTCTAGAATCTGCTAGCAGCATACACAGGTTCCTAGTAGTTAGGCACTTACTGTTTGGCTTTAATTTTCTCGTAATTTAATTTGTTTAAAATTATTGTGGAAAATGTGGGGCATGACAGATCTGGTATCATGGCTCCAGGTTCACTAGGTTGCACTACACCTAGGACATCTGGTCCAGAGCCTCCATAGGTTTTGCATGCATTGTAGAGTCTACACCTGATTTTCGCCTTGGTTTTCTGGTTGTTGCTTTGTCTGTGTGCTGGTACTTTACCTTTCTCTCGCAGGATGCCTCCTCATGGTCGTAAGGGCAAGGCCCCTATCGAGGAGACTGAGTCTTGAGAGGACGTAGGCAGATGGAAGGCAGTTCGTGCAGAACTGAAGAGCTAGGCACAAGGGATTTCCCACGCGTTCAGCAAGGGTAGTGCTAGTGGGCCGTCGGGTGACCCATGGCTGAACCAGTCACGAAGCTTTGTTCGCCGTCGTTCAAGGGCAAGGTCAGTGTTGAGGAAAGCGAGGCCCGGTTGGAGAAGGTAGTGAAGATGTTGGAAAGCATGCCGTGCCTGGAGGAGCAATGGGTGCGGTTGGCGACCTACCTGCTGGATGGTGAGGCAGATAGGTGGTGGAAGTCTGTGAGGGGGCTGAAGTTCCTGGACTCAGTCATTATTAGTATCCAGTGGAAGGATTTTAAGGCAGCCTTCTATGACATGTATTTTCCCGCTCATGTGAAGGAACAGCTTCACTGAGGTTTCCGGAGACTAGAGCATGGCACGATGTTGGTGCTCGAGTACGAGACTGAGTTTGCCCTACTAGAACGCTTTGCTCCTGCCTATGAGTTTGAGGAGCGGGCGCAGAGGTTTCTGGATGGCTTGAACCCTACGCTATGGGTGAAGGTGATGTGCTATAGGTGCCACACTATGGAGGACATGGTTAGGATGGCTTACCGCTTTCAAGCAGAGCATCAGAAGCTTCTGGAGGGTCGTCCCAAGGGGAAGGGTAAGTCTTCTTTTACCTCCCAGTTCTCTTCCTCCGGTCCTCCAAGTGCTGATAGTTTGGGTAGCCCTGAGAAGAAGCAGAAGGCGAGGTCAAGTGTTTCCTCTACGAGCCGACGGAGCTTTGCTGGGGGTAGCAGAGCTGGCTTTAGTCAAACCGGATCCAGTGGTCCCGGTGGGAACCAGTGCTTCAACTGTGGTCAAGTGGGCCACATCGCTGCATATTATCCTCAACCTAGATGGACTCCATCCTCGGTGGTGTGCTATAATTGTGGGAAGGCGGGACACGTACAAAGATCTTGTCCGGAACCGCCTAAGAAGGCAGGAAGCGCACCGCAGTAGTTGACTAGGGGATGGGTGTTCACTATCGCAGCTCCAGGCGTTGGGTCTTCGGGAGATGTTGTTGAGGGTAAGGATGAATAGTTAGTTCTGTAACCCTTTGATATATGTTGTAATCTCCTTGTAATCTGGACATCTACCTGATTGAATGGATGTGTGGTGTTGTTTTGTTTGGCCGTCAGGTTCTTTTATTATGGCTGGCCAGATGGCCAAGGTGTTGTTTGACTCAAGGAGTTCTTTCTCCTTTATCTCTAAGTCTTTTGCGGTAGAGTTGGGAGAGAGACCAGCTAGACTGGCCTTTCATCTTACCATGGTGACGCTTCTGGAGGAGCACAATTTGGCATGGAGGTATCTACGGTTTATCGAGTTGACGCTGAATGACAGAGAGTTCATTGCCAGCCTGATCGTGATGGACATGCAGGAGTACCATGTGATACTCGGCATGGATTGGTTGGCGCAGCAATCTGCTTTGATCGACTGTGCTTGAATGAGAGTTTATTTTGGGTCTCCTGAGGATGGGTCTTTCTTTGTGCAAGGTGGGTGTCAGGGTGAGCCTAAGCTTGTCATTTCAGCTATGAAGGCTTATAAGTCTTTGGTCAAGGGCTACGTGGGGTATCTAACTAGTATAGTTACCTCCACTTCTCCTGAGTTGGGTGTTCACAACATCTCTGTGGTGTGTGAATATCTCGTTGCTTTCCCTGATGATTTGCCTAGTATGCCACCTCACAGGGAAGTAGAGTTCTCGATCGATCTGATCCCTGGTTCTGGTGCTGTGTCGAAGCCTCCTTATCGCATGGCGCAAACGGCATTGCGAGAGCTCAAGACTCAGTTACAGGAGTTGCTGGACAAGGGGTTTATCAAGTCGAGTGTGTCACCATGGGGAGCGCCTGCCTTGTTTGTCCACAAGAAGGATGGCTCGCTCTGACTGTGTATAGATTATCGAATGTTAAACTATATCACGGTGAAGAACAAGTATCCCCTACCCCGCATTGATGACCTGTTCGACCAGTTACAGTCTGCATCGATATTCTCGAAGATTGATCTGAGGTCAGGGTATCACCAGTTGAGGATCCGAGACCTAGATATTCAAAAGACTGCTATTCGAACGCGGTACAGGCGTTACGAGTTCACGATCATGCTTTTCGGCTTGACCAATGCGCCGGCTACGTTCATGAATCTTATGAACATGATTTTCAACCCTTTTCTAGACCAGTTCGTTGTGGTTTTTGTTGATGACGTGTTGGTCTATTCTCCTGATGTTGAGACTCACGCCTTGCATCTGAGGGCGGTTTTGAATACTCTGAGGCGTCATCAGTTGTACGCCAAATTCTCCATGTGTGAGTTCTGACTGAGTGAAGTCATGTTCCTTGGTCATTTAATTTCTGAAGAAGGCATCAGAGTGGATCCTGCCAAAGTGGAGGCGGTGAGTAGTTGGGAGTGACCTAGGACTGTGTCAGAGATTAGGAGTTTCTTGGGTCTAGCGGGCTATTATATGAGGTTTATCAGGGATTTCTCCTCCATAGCCACGCCTTTGACAGAGTTGACTAGGAAGGGAGTTCCTTTTTGCTGGAACCAGAATTGTGAAGCAAGTTTCCAAGAGTTGAAGTCTCGTCTGGTTTCTGCCCCTATGTTAACTCTGCCCTTTGGAAGTGGTGGCTTCACTGTGTATAGTGATGCCAACGGCGTTGGGTTAGGGTGTGTTCAAATGTAGCATGGCAATGTCATCACATATGCTTCATGCCAACTGAAGGATCATGAGAAGAACTACCCGACCCACGATTTTGAGATAGTTGCCGTAGTGTTCGCTCTCAAGCTTTGGTGACACTATCTCTATGGGGAGCAGTTTGAGGTCTTCACCGATCATCAGAGATTGAAGTATATCTTCACGCAGAGGGACCTCAATTTGAGGCAGCGTCGTTGGGTGGAGTATTTGAAGGACTATGATTTCAGCCTGTCCTACCATCCTAGCAAGGCCAATGTGGTCACCGATGCCTTTAGTTGGCGCACACACGTGATGGCGAGCCTAATGGTCAAGGAGTGGACCATGTTGGGGGATCTAGTGAGCTGCAGGCTGAAGCGGAAAGCTCGGGGAACGGTTGGTGCCTTGGTGGCCAACTTGTCTATTCGCCCGAAGCTATTAGAGTTTATTGTTGCCTGTCAGCAGTTGGATCCGTTTGTTCAAGTTGTGTTGGAGAAGCTGGAGGCTGGTGGGGAGCCTCATTTCTCTGTTGGGGCATATGGAGAGCTGAGGTATGACATGCATCTGTATGTGCCCCAGCACGAGAAGGCCAAGCAGAGGTTGTTGGATGAAGTGCATCGATCTAGGTATACTATTCACCCTGGTAGTACGAAGATGTATCGAGACCTGAAGTGGAACTTTTGGTGGCCTGGCATGAAGAGAGATGTTACTGACCATGTGGCGAGGTGTACTACCTACCAGCTGGTCAACGCAGAGCACTAGAGACCTGGAGGGACCTTGCAGCCGTTGGATATTCCTATGTGGAAGTTGGAGCACATCTTGATGGACTTCGTGACTGGGTTGCCGCGGACTCAAAGGAAGAACGACACCGTGTGGGTGATCGTGGATCGGTTAACCAAGTCTGCTCACTTCCTGGCCCTTCGGGTGAAGCTTCTGATGCACTGCTTGGCAGAGTTGTATGTCTCTGAGGTGGTGAGGCTGCATGGTGTTCCGGTGTCCATCGTGTCAGACAGAGACACAAGGTTCACCTCAAGGTTCTGGAGAACTCTGCAGGAGGCCTTTGGCACTGTGCTCAACTATAGTATGGAATTTCATCCTTAGTCAGATGGTCAGACAGAGAGGACTATCCAGACGCTGGAAGATATGCTTAGAGCATGTGCCTTAGACTTTCAGGGGAGTTGGGAGGACCATTTGCCACTAATTGCGTTCGCCTACAACAATAGCTACCACTCGACCATCGGGATGGCGCCGTACGAAGCTTTGTATGGTAGGCCATGTAGATCGCCGGTTTGCTAGAGCAAGGTGGGCAAGGGTCAGTTGATTGGTCCTGAGCTTGTGCAGCTGTATGCGAACAATGTGGATTTGATCTGGAGCAGGTTGTTGGCTGCACAATGTCAGCAGAAGAGCTATGCCGACAGGAGGCAGAGACCATTGGAGTTTCTGGTGGGAGACTATGTGTTCCTGAAGGTGTCATCGACCAAGGGTGTCATGAGGTTCGGGAAGCATGGCAAGCTGAGTCCTTGCTATATTGGTCCATACCAGATCACCCAGAGGTTTAGTGAGGTTGCCTATCGGCTAGATCTACCTACAGAAATGTCGTCTTTGCACGACGTGTTCCATGTCTCCATGCTGAGGAAGTGCCTGGCTGGCGTTTCTCATGTGATCCCAATTCAGCCAGAAGGGCTCTAGGAAGATCTGCCCTTTGTGGAGGATGTCGTTGAGATTGTTGACCGCAAGGAGCCAGTGATGCAAAACAAGGTGATTCCATTGGTTTTGGTGCAGTGGTGGCATCATGGAGCCGAGGAGGTCATGTGGGAACGTGAGGAAGCCATCCTAGCCTAGTACCCGTATCTTTTCGCTTAGTGATTTCGAGGGCAAAATCTTCTTTTAAGGGGGTTAGGATGTAACACCCATAAAATTCATTTTTGTAATTATTTACATTTTATGAATTTTATTCCTGGATGGGTGTTAATGTTCTAAGGCCATTGTGTGGTTTTGTGCTTTTAGGCTTGGGCCACGTGGACTAGCTTCTGTTTGCGTGTCCTCGTGCGTGGTTGGGCACTGTGCATTATGGCACTGTGTGTGTGGGGCCTAGGTGTGGGTCAATGTGGAGCCCAAGAGTGGGGTCCCTGTGGGACCCATGGGACCGTGGACCCTTATTTGTGGGCTATTTGGTTGTGGCTGGTGGTTGGTTGCTCGTGCGGTGTGTCGGTGGCTGAGATGTGCAGGTGAGCACATTCCCATCTATTGCGGGTGCAGGCTTTATAAGCTGCACCGCACTTCTCTGGCGCCCATCGCTGTCTTCTCCTTCCTTCTTCTTCCTTTCCCCTCCTCCTTGGTGGCACATCTCTCCTCTTCCCCACCTTCTTTCCCTTCCCCCGCCACTCCTCCTTCTCCACCCCCTTCTCCTTTTCCCTTTCTCTTTCCACCCGACTTCCTCTGTTTTCCCCTACATCTCGTGTCGCGAGAGAGGGAGAGAGAGAGAGGGGGGAAGCGGAAGGGCTGTGGTGGCTTGGGTGGTGCATGGAGCTTGGGTGGAGCGTCCTCGGGGTCATGGTGTAGCCGTGGTTGTGCCAGAGCTCGCCGAGGTCGTCGGGGGTCAGTTGGAGTTCGTCGGAGGCGTTTTTAGGTACCCATCTCCAGCTCATGTTATAGAGAGTATGGAATTGATAGAAAATGCTAGGATTGCATGGAATCTAGGTAAATTTACTTTCGTAGAATTTATTGTGTATTTATGGTGAATTTATTGGCATTTATGATGGTTGGTGCTTTTTGGGTCCTTTTGACCCTTCTGCCTTTGTGATTTTATATCTTGATGCATGGTGAATGGATTTTAGTTTTGTTTGTTGGGTTTTGGATTAGACTCGAGGGTCTACACCATATGTTTTATGCAAGATTTTTAGTGTTTGTTTAGGGGGTCCGATCAGAGGTCCCAGTTGGGGCGATTTCGAACGATAGGGTTTGGGCCGTTTTCTAGTTTCGTAGAATTTGGCATACCGAAATGGAAACGGCATATCGAATCAGTGGATTTCGGTATACTGATTCCGTTCTGCATACCGTTTTTCTATCAGTTTAGGCCCTCTGGTCGAAATTCGACCGTCTGATTTTGAACGATCGCTCGAATCAGGAGATTTCGACCAACCGAACCAGTTTCGGTATACTGAATTTGGCCTGAGTGTTGACCGTTGACCCAATTCGGTCAACCGATACAGACTAGTCTATCGAATCAGGGATTTTTAGCATACCAAACTTGTTTCAGGCATGCTGATTCTGGACCCAAATGAGTTTATAAGAAAAGCATTTTCTGAGGGTTTTCTGGTTGCCGTGTTTTGTCCCTATGAGATGGGACTGTGGGCCGTCAGTGGTGGTCTCCTTGGACACCTGATCTGCCGTTTTTCCGAGGTTTTGGAAGAATTTTAAAGGATATGAAAATGGTTTGGAAAATGGATTTCAAGGAAATAGTTGGCCTGGTTTGGAAAAATGTTTTCCTGGTTTTCTGTATGCGGGCCACGATAGTATGGGACTGTGTCGTTGGGACAAGGGAAATTGACGACATTCTCGGTTGGTCGGGCACGACTCCATGGTTGAGGTCGGGGGCCGAGATACTTGAGGTCGGGGACCGAGACTCCTTGACTATCGTCTTGAGGCTAGGGTTGTGGTCACCGGATTGAGGTGTCTTGTGGCATGACGGGGAGGTATGATACTCCTACTGTTGCTGTAAGCACTGAGGCTCGGGTGTCGTCGAGTGTGGAGGTATGACACTCCCTCCTGAGCACCATGTGTGGAGAACGCCGTGAGGAGGCGTACCCTATGGTGGCCAATGTGGGTGGGACACGTGCCCCGTAGCTTGTAGCGTCTTGAGAGATAGGACAGCCTTCCCAAAGGAGGGGTTGGCTTTGTGAGGGTTCTCCAAGTCAGAGAATCGTGGGACGGTGGTTGGCTCCTGCATAGGGTGGCATCGTGGTAGTGTAGATGTCGTTGGTTGCTCTTCGGTGAACTGCTTGTGGCCAGAGTTAGGTTGCCTGGCGTCAATTATGTGTGGTTTTGGCCATTAAAGGCCTTTGCTTATGGCTTTGGGCTAGTAGAGCCCCAGTTGTGGTTTTGGCTAGTGTGGCCTAGTTTTTGAAGTTTTTGAGAAATGGTTTGCAAAATGTATTTAAAAGGAAAATAGATTATAGTTTTGTTTTCCGTGGTTTTCCTTGGGGTGCGTACTGGGTGACTTTTGTCACTTATACGTTTTTCCTCGTGTTTTGGTTTGTAGGTACAGGCATGCAGAGAGTTAGAGTAGTGCATATAGTCTGGAGTATGCTAGCCACACACACAGGTTCTTGGTAGTTAGGTACTTACTGTTTGGCTTTAATTTTTCCGTAATTTAATTTGTTTAAAATTATTGTGGAAAATGTGGGGCGTGACAGTGGTTAACCAGAGCACAGTTCTCCTTGGACCCTAAGCCGGTCATCTTCCTCTTCTTTCCTTTCTTCCTTGTCAACCTGCACCTCCATAGCATGCTTGTGCACGAGCCATCCTCTCCGTCACCAGTGTGGTGGGGCAATGATCAGCAGGATTCGTAGAGGAAGTCGGGGCAGAGGAGTTTAAGAAGGATCGAAGGAGATGGTGTCAAGGGCATCAGCTAAGCCAACGTAAGCCAAACTAGAGAGACGGTGTGCAGCTAGAGGTGGTGCACCGAGCGTCGAAGGTGCGGCATGAGGATCTGCAAGGAAGCTTACTAGAGTGCAGGTAGGTCACTGAAAAACCCAAAGAGGTACACGACCCCTTTCTTCCCTCTCATTTGGTAAATAAAGGTTTATGGAAATACATGTTAAATCATGGAAATGGTAGAAATGATGGGAATGTGACGAATAGCATGAATGTGTAGAGATCCTGTGGTTAGGATGAATTTTATTGATTTTTATGAATGCTATGCTATGTTATGTGTTTTGCGCTCTTGTTGGTTTTGATTTTATTCCAAGAGTTATGATGAATGGATTTGAATAATTTTTGTCACAAATGGTAAGAGACTAAGAACCATACATTTTGTGACTTTTGTGTGATTTGTGATTGTGACCATGCCTACCCAAGAATCCGGCGCGGAGTCGCACTTGAGGGAGGAGACCGCAGCGATGCTAGGATGGCGAAGGCGCAAGATAAGATAAAACGAAAAAGTCAGAGTCACCACCTAGTCTTTGAAAGGAAAGACAAGGAAAACCACAAACATACCATAAAAGGGGACGAATGCATGAGATGCAAATGAGAAGGCCAGATGTCTAAAAACTAGAGGATGGGTAGGGATTCTTGTTACGCATGTGGAAGGTATCAGGCACCCCCGTATGCCCGAGAAACTCGATCATTCTAGTCAGATTGACTTGCTAAAGGTTGGATTAATGCTTGCTAAGCCTAGATTGCGCTCTAATCATGCTAAATGAATGCCAAGTCAAGTCCAGATGGATGTGCAAGATGCTATGCAAAAATTACGATGAAATCCACACGAAATGACAGAATAACGAAATATGATGCGACAAAGACAATCACATGAAATGACGATGTTTTTGGAGAGAATGGCTCAGGAAATCATACCAACATCAAGAGAATCAAAATGCAATAAACCCAAATCATCAGAATTGTAGAAAACATCACGGACATTAGAATGGAAAAATTGCAAAGAAGTCTGCACAAAATAGGCAAATGGTGACATGTGAAGAAAATCACATAAAATGATAGTGTTTGTGGAAATAATGTTTTGAAAAACCATACTGATATCAAAAGGATTAAAATTGGGATCAACCCAAATCGTCAGAATCATGAAAAAATGTCATAAAAATCAAAAGGGGAAAATAATCCGCAATTAGGCCAATGTGGGCCTTCCGATTATTTAGTGTATGCCCTTGGGCAATGAAACATGAGTGTAAAATGTCAAAAATGAGTGTGAAAACAATAAAAACCCTAAAAGATGAATTTGAAATCAGTTTAAGGTCTGGATGCAAATTTCCTATACTCAGTGACTATATGCTATGAATCTAGGGATATACATGCAAAATTTTAGGGCTTAAATGTGATGAAAATTAGACTTTTATGATGATTAGTATGATTATGAAGTCTTTCAAGGTTCAGAATGCAAATTTTACAAAGAAAACTCATTTTATCAAAGCATTGAGGGCATGATGCAAATGTTTAGGACTTAGTTGCTAGGAAAATATGATCTTAAGGACTTAAATGTGATAAAATAAATACTAATGCACTAGTCATAAAGAAAATAAGACATGTAGGGGTCATATGTAATTTTCATAGGAATAATAAAAGAAATAAAAAGTTATTTAAACTATAGGGGCTTAAACATAAAGAAAAGGACCTAAAAGTAAGGATCTAAGGGCCTAAATGCAAGAAACCTAAAAACCTAATGGTTTGGGCTAAATAGACCCCCTTCGAAGATCACCAGCGGATCGCCAGCATCTCCACTTCAGTGCCAACTCCGGCGACGGTCCAATGGCGGAGGAAGACGAGCAACGGTTGGGGAAGCTTGAGGGTGGCATAGTGGAGCTTTCCAACGTGGTGGATAGGACCAAGGCGGCTTGAGATGCCTTCCCCACCTATGGCTCCGGCGAGGTGGCCAGTCGGCATTGGGGAAGACGACGACGAGATGGCAGCGGTGCTTCGACGACGGCAAGGCTCGAGTAGAGGTTAGAGGAGCATCAGGGCAGAATGAGGAGGCCCTTGGAGATGTCGACGAGAACTAGGGTGGGCTGAGGTGTTCCACCCACCTCTAGCTTCGGCGGCAGGAGTCGCAGCGGCGAGGGCTCTGCTCTAGTGGTTGTGGAGGAGGCGTGGCAAGCTGAGGAGTTCCCTATCAAGGAGGCGGGTCTTCTGGAGGTGGTTTTGAGCGACAGGGGCGTTCGGAGGGTTCTAGTGGGCTTCGCGGCAGCTGTCAATGGTGCAGAGCAGTAGTGAGAGGTCTTCGGTCGTAGGAGGTCAACTGGACTCCTCCTGAGCAATAAAAGCTTAGGGAGGAGGAAGAAGATGGGAGGAGGAGGAAGAGGGGAAGAGAGGCCTACGTGGCTTCATCCATCCTAGGAGGCCAGCGGCCTTGTTGGTGGCCATGAACCCATCACCGAAGGGGAAGGAGACGGTGCGCAGGGGCAGCCCACTCTGGCAAATCATGACTCAAAGGGCTTGGACTAGATCGAACGGAGCTAATGATGAAGATTCGAAGCAAAATAAAAGGGTTACCTGGGAGGAGCCTCTATCCCTACTGGCGAGTGACGGTAGTGGTCCTCTAGATGTTTGCTTCGGTAGGGTTTCAAGTGTTCTCTAGAACTGCCAAAAGGTTCATGGGGATGCTCTGAAGGTGGGGAAATCGAAAGGTTGGCTAGTTCAAAAGGGGGATTTCCTCTATGGGTTTGAAGTGCGCTCGAAGAAAGGTTTCTTGGGTTGACGACGGCGAGGGCTTTTAAGCTCCAACGACGCCTTCTCCAGCTGTCGATCTTTCTCTAGCAGCTAGACACTGTTAGATTGGGTGTGAGCTAGAGGGGGGAATGGCTGGAGATCACGGAAGATCAGGGATATGCTCCGGAAATGAAGGGATTTTGTCGGAGATGACACAAAAAAAGTCGAGGGTCATCGACGATGAAGGCCTGTTGGAATTATTTTTCATTCTATCTAAGTATTTGATTAAAGAATAAATGGGGTGTATTGGGCTTGTTTTGGGCCTACGTGAGTGGGCTTTTGATTTTTTGGTTTTTTGTTTTAGGTTTTAGGGTTTTGGTTTTTATTTTAGGTTTTTAATTATTTTTTTTAATGATTTTAATTAAGTTTTTTTTTTTTGATTTTGTGACTTTAACGTTTGATTGGTTTTAAATTAGTATTACTTTTATGTTTAAATAATTGATTTTAAATTTGGTCTTTTGGGTTTTAATTACTTAAAGGTTTTGGGGAATAGGGTTTTGAGTTTAATTAGGGTTTTTAGATTTTAATTAGGGTTTTGAGTTTTATTAAGTAATTAGGGTTTTTTGGATTTTAATTAGGGTTTTGAGTTTAATTTAGCTTAAGTTTGATTAGGGTTCTTGGATCTTATTATTTTAGGGATTTTGTGATTTTAATTAGGATTTTGGGTTTTATTATTTTTATGGTTTTTCTGGAATTTAATTAGGATTTTGAGTTTAATTAGGTTTTTTGGATTTTAATTGCGATTTTGAGTTTAATAAGCTTAATCTTGGATTTTAGTATTTTAGGAATTTTGTGATTTTAATTTGGATTTTGGGTTTTAGTTAGGGCTTTTTTGGATTTAAATGGATTAAGGTTTTGTGTTTGAGTTTTAGATTTGATTACTTTTAGAATTAATTTTTACTTGATTTAATTAGGGTTTCAATTTAAATTTTGATTTAATTGGTTTTATTTGGGATTTAATTTAGATTTTGATTTAATTGTTTTTGCATGATTTTTGTTTGGATTAGGGTTTCTTTTTTTAATTAGATTTTATTCTTTAATGGAATTTATTGAGTTTTACTTGATTAGGGTTTCAATTAGGGTTTTCACTTGATTAATTTGGATTTTAAATCGTTTAAATGGAATTTACTTGATTTTGGTTTTAATTAGGACTTTTACTTAATTAATTTGTATTTTAAGTGGATTTTTATTTAATTTTGGTTTTAATTGGGGTTTTTCTTTGATTAATTTGGATTTTAAATGAGTTTTGTTTGGTTTTGATGTTTGATTAGGTCAGAGTGGGCTTGAGTGGGTTTGTGGGTTTAAGGTTTTGGTAGAGTTAAGGTTCAAGTTTGGTGGTTACAACCAGAGCGTCTTTCCAGAGGAGCCTACTGTCATGTGACTACAAAATTAGAGTGTCTACAGATGCCCCTCCCTGAGTGAGGTTAAGAGAATTGAGATCGATGCTTAGGATTGATAAGACACTCCGCTTGAGTCTGCGGGAGAGTGGTACTTGTTGTGGGGTCGTGGATCACTTATTTGAGGATGCACCAAAAGTCATGACTCATGGCCCATGCATGATGGTAATGCAAAGGATGACCCTAATGCCAAGTGATGCATGATGTAGCTGATGCATGAAGATGATGCAAACGACGAGTGGGTAGCCCACCAGCCCACGAAAAGGAGCACGAGGGATTTCCTGACTCATGCCAAGGGATGCCTAGACGAGACAATCAAGCTTGTCGCACAATAAGGGGACTTGGCAGATGACGGACCTTTTGGCTCGAAATGATGCATGGTAAGATATCTGACTTTCCAACCGAAGGTAGACTGATGACGGATGTCAATCGAATAGTTTGGGGTATCAGCCTACTCCTGACAATGTGATGGTTGCCAACCGAATAGTTTGGGGTATCTACCCGATGATGAGTTGATGGACTCATTGCCAGATAGTTAGGGTTATTAGCCCACTCCCGATAATGTGATGGTCGTCAATCGGATAATTTGGGGTATCAGCCTGCTCCTGACAATGTGACGGTTGTCAGTCGGATAGTTTGGGATATCATCCCACTGATGAGTTGACAGACTCGTTGTTACATAGTTAGGGTTATCAACCCAAAAGGTGGGTAAAATAGTGTAGGTGGGGGATTTAACAAAGAGGTGGCACCAAGATCCATTCGTCTAGATTGAATCTAGGATGAGATCATCTAGACCTCGCTCAACTAAGAAGAGGATAGAAATGGCACTTGTTCAACTTGAGCAAGTCCAAACTACATAGATTGGGTTCCGCCCCACCTGGTACAGAAGCCTATGACAGCTTCGTTTGTCCAAGCCTAGGTAATAAAATGATATTCTCGACTGTTAGCCGAGTAGACCCCAACGCCAAGTTGACAGGCAAAAAAGGACAGCAGTTTTGAAATAGTTGAGCACATGTTGTTGCAATGGCAACAAGCATCCAAACAAGCTGGCAAATGTGTTCTAATGAACTTATTATAGTTGTCGAATACAATGAAGTGATTACACTTATTTCAACATGCAGTGAACAAGTAGCATAACACAAATGTCAAGAGTCTGCGTCATCCCTGGACCTCTTAGAGCCTCTAGCTTTGGGAAACAGTGTAGGACTCGGGACAGCTCCACAGATCAACTAGGTTTCTTCCTCTTCAGCTTCGTAATTAGCTGAATAACCCTTCCCTTCTATGATTGTAAGATCGCTCAATCAGATGGAGCCATTAAGCAGGCATGATAGTTCCTTTGTCATAGCGTAAGAGCTCAGAAGGTACTCCTGGAAACGAGCTGGCATCGGTCTTTGAGCAAAGGAATCTTGTCGGTAGTCAAACTGCTGCATCACATGAATTGGAAGATGTTCAACACCATCGGTCAGCCCCAAGAGGATGATAAGATGCATGTCAGTATTATTGAAGAAAGCTTCAAAGTTATGAGTTACCAAAGAAATGATGCGCTAGGTCACCTTGTCTTCTGTCAAACTCTGCAGTCACTCATACTCCTTGCGAACTCATGTGAGTGTGCGAGCATGACCACTTTGGTAATATGATTCAAAGGCTGACTGTTGAGGGCATATGACCGCTACATCCAGATGAGCGACCAACCATACCTGTACAAAAGCTCCACAACCATAAAAATGTTGGCACCATCGCAATGATCATCTAAGGCCCTGTAAGTCTTTGCCAGGATAACTGGGGCTAGGTCTATTTGACAGGTTATCATTGCTAAAGCAATCTCTGCAACATCGATCTTCACGACTATCCGACCATGGCTAAACACTAGCTCGACTAAAAAGCGAACGACAAAACCTCTCAGCCATAGCTCATCGCCCAAGGAGGTGCGCATCTCGACTACCTTGTAAAAGTAAGTCAGTTGTAGCATGGGAGATTGCCCATTAGTACAGATATGTTGACAACCACAATCGTCAGTCGATAGGCCAGTCAGTTCACTCAACACTGAAGAGTATCCATTGTGTCACATAAATACAATGGGCCCAAGAAACTTTGAGAGACAGCACACTTGACGGACCTCTTCCAAAGTAGGAGTCAACTCAATTTTTCCGAAATGGAATATGTAGTTTGCAGGCTTCCAGAACCGAGCGACTGCACACAAAAAGTAACGGGAGACCTCCACATTTGCAATGTCTAAGAATTTTGAGGAGATTCCTCAAGGCCACAGCTTGTCATAATCACTATCCGTTAATTTTCCAATCCACGTCCGGAGAACATTTGAGCAACTCATCGGTACGACGATCGTAGGGAAATCCATGACCAATAGAGGAGCCACAGCTTCTCTTGATTCAAGTTTGCAGAACATTATTAAAATATTCAGAATGACAAATCACTTTGTTCCACACCATAATATTTCATACAATCCAAAGCAGAAGGAAAAGTCGTAAACTACTATGAAATGCTAGGTAATAGGTTAGTGGCCACTCCAAAACCATGCAAAGGAGACTGCTAGATAAAGCAAACGTGCTCGCTGCCTGAGTAGGCAAGGTTACCTACTTGGTGATGAGTTGACGGACTCATCACCGGATAGTTATGGTTATCAGTCCTATGATGAGTTAATGGACTCATCACCGAATAGTTAGGATTATTAGCCCTGTGATGAGTTGACGAACTCATCCTCAGATAGTTATGGTTATCAACCCAGGGGATAGGAATTGGTCCTCGGATGCAAGAAACCAACAGCTTGGACCTACTCCGGTCTTAGGGGACTTACGAGGAAAAGGGATGGGGGTTGTTCCTAGGATTCACGGAACCAGCGACTCAGATCTCCTCCGGACTTAGAGGAGTCACGAGAGAAAAGCATAAATGCTGGTCCTAGGACTCAAGGAACCAGCGACATGGATCTCCTTCGGACTTAGAAGAGTAATGAGAGAAAAGGATAAATACTGGTCCTAAGACTCATGGAACCAGTGACTTGGATCTCTTGCTGATTTAGAGGAGTCACAGAGAAAAGGATAAATACTGGTCCTACGACTCAAGGAACCAGTAACTCGAATCTCCTCTAGATTTAGAGGAGTCATGAGAGAAAAGGATAAATGCTAGTCCAAAGACTCAAGGAACCAGTGACTCGAATCTCCATTGGGCTCATAAGAGTCATGAAAAAAGGGATAAAGGTTGTTCCTAAGACTCAAGAAAATAGCGACTCAAATCTCTTATGGGCTCAAAGGAGTTGCGAGAAAAGCATAAAGGCTCACCCTAATATTCAAGGAACCAACAACTCAGATCTCCTCTAGGCCTAGAGGATTATCGAGAAAAAGATAAATGTTGTTCCTAAGACTTAAGGAAACAGCGACTCGAATCTCCTTTGGACTCAGAGAAGTCACAAGAAAAGGATAATGGCTGGTCCTAGGACTCAAGGAACCAGTGACTTGGATCTCCACTGGGCTCAGAGGAGTCACGAGAAAAAGGATAAAGAATGTTCCTAGGACTCAAGGAAACAATGACTCGGATCTCCTCTAGGCTCAGAGGAGTCGTGAGCAAAAGATAAAGGCTGGTTCTAGGACTCAAGGAACTAGCGACTCGAATCTCCTCTGGGCTCAGAGGAGTCGCAAGAAAAGGGATAAAGGCTATTCCTAGGACTCAAGGAAACAGCAACTCGGATCTCCCTTGGGCTTAAAGGAGTCATGAGAAAAGGGATGAATGTTGTTCCTAGGACTCAAGGAAACAGCGACTTGGATCTCCTCTAGGCTCAAAGGTGTCATGAGAAAAGGATAAAGGTTGGTCCTAGGACTCAAGGAACCAGCGACTCAGATTTCCTTTGGGCTCAAAGGAGTTGCGAGAAAAAGGATAAAGGTTGTTGCTAAGACTCAAGGAAACAACGACTCGGATCTCCTCTAGGCTCAGAGGAGTCGCGAGAAAAGGATAAAGGCTGGTCCTAGGACTCAAGGAAACAACAACTCAGATCTCCTTTGGACTTAGAGGAGTTACGAGGAAAGGGATAAAGACTATCTGCAACTTGCTTGTTGGCCAGGACGTTTGTTTTATCTACAGCTTGCCTGCTTCGTTGTGTCACTATTTTGCTCATCCACTTGATGCTATCGGTGTTGTAGGACGATGATGGTTGATCCAGGCAAACCATTACTCAGATTGTACACTAATACGTGGTGCTTGGCTAAATAAAGGCTTCACGAGGGCATTGTTTCTTCCTCGAATAAGGCGGGCTTGCTGGATGATTTCTGACAACTCTTTAGACTCACTATCGTGTTATTGACGGACATCTGGGGAGTTTGACTATGGCACTGGCTTATAGACTGTGTTCTTGCTTGCTGATTAAGGGAGTACAGATATTCTGACTTTGCTCTGATCATGGAGGGATATGGCTGTTGTTTATGCTCGTTCTTGGGCTCGAGCTATGGAGTAGACAACATGTTCTGGACGAAGATACTATCCCAAGAAGGGTCAACCTAAAGGACAGTTGTCATGCCCCTGGTTGATGTGGAAGGCTATCACTACAAAGGCAGCTAACATGCCCCTTGTGTACAGTATCCTCTGCCAAGTTTTTGGCCAAAGAGCAGCTGACATGTCCCTAGTTTAAGACCCAGCAAGACCTTGCAAAGTGGACAAACGATAATGCATGTAGGAATGATAGTGTCATGTTGTATCACCCTCAGGATTTGGAATGCTAATGATACCTGCTATGAGAAGAAGAGAAGACCTCGATTCACAAAACACTACCTGAAATTCTAGGCTGTGGATGGCTCTCCAGAATGGATTATTCAGTAGGTTAGGCTCCGTGCCAAACTCTTGGAGACTTAAACCTACTTTTTTGACTTTTAGCTCATTTCTTTTCTCCCACATAGGCTTGTAGGCTTGCTCTAAACCTTGCTTGGAGGTAATGGGCATCTAGATTTGGATGTGGCTGCTGTAATTATGTGCGAGGGTTGGCTAGTCCCTTTGGTCATTTGGATTCATTGGATTCTTGCTTCGACTCCTCCCTATGGTAACTGATAGGGGTAGAGTTAGCCTACTAGCCTCTCTCTTTTAGGGTTGGCTTCTGTCTACAACTTCCCCCTCCTTATTTCTTTTGAGCCCTTATGGATATGTTTATTTTTCTTTCGGCTCACACTCATGCTCGCTCCTAACATTTTGTCTCCCTCTGGAGGTGTAAGTCCCTATGGGAATCTGGACAGTTCACCTAACTATGGTTGGGTGGTGGCTCCCTCCCTCGCTCGCTAAAGTGTCTAGGTAGTATCAACTGAGGAGGTATAGAACCTTCTCAAGTAGGCTAGCTGTTCCGATTTTTGTCATCAGGATATGATGTTGATGCGTTTATGCATAGATGCATGCAGTTATTGATATGCTTAAGTTATTGATGTGCACGAAAGCAACAAGCAAATGTTGTGGATTAGATGCGCCTAGATTGCCTTTTTATTTTAGAAATATGTATGCATGATGGAGTGGTGGATGATGCATAATGTACGATAGGATACTTTGCAAGGCTACACGCCTTCCTCTTATTGGTAGTATTTCTTTAGATAACATGTGTTCACTGGCTCAGATAGCTCAAAGTTGTCCATGTCTTCGAGGATTGCTGCACCTCCCAAAAAGACTTGCATGATGATATAGGGACCATGCCAGTTTGTTAAGAATTTGCCTCAACCGTTAGAGAGATGTATGACCTGCGAAACAAGAGCACCTAGTGTGAATTTAGCCCCTCTGGATCGTTGTCGTGAGGCTGGAATTCAAGTGTTTCACTTTTTTCATCCATGTCATCATCCTCTTCTTCATAAGCGATCAGCACTGATAGGATCTCTTCTTTGAAGGTTGGGTCAGTGACATCGAAGGAGAGGATGTGCTTTGATTTTTTTTCCCCTGATGGTTCTTCATAATCGTCACACTGACTTTGGTGCATGACCGCTGACTTTTTGATCGTGGGGTCTGTTGACTGGCTAGGTTGATCTGTTTCCTTGACTACCGATACTATTTTTTTATTTTTTGATTTTTCTATTTTTTTTTTGTTTTTCTATGTTTCCTAATTTTTTGTATTTGCTAAGGTATGTACAAGGGGTGCTATTGACTGGCGGCTGTCCTACTGCTGACTGATAGGAATGATGTCGCCTGGCTTTCCTCCTGAAGTTAACTCAAGGTCTTTTTTTTACCCTCACCTTACTTATGGTGAGGCTTTGGCTGTGTATACCATCTAGACCCGTCTCCTGGCTCCAATGATGTTAACTCTAATGGTCTAGTGGGTTCTAGTTGTGACTCAGCCAAGACCGTGATGGATGAGTAGTCCGGCTGTTGATGAAGGATTGCTGGCTCTAATTCTGAGGCCTTAGCCTTTCTTTTTCTCAGCCTTTGATGCTCGGTTGCGCCTTTGGCCCATACTAACAACTATTCTTGGAATAACAACTCTAAGTCACCTTGATAATTCAACTGAATCGCCCTACTAACTGTCTCGTCCTCTTCCAAGGTGCAATCAAGATAATGGATCGCACTCTGCTTTACCACTGGCTTATCTAGACTATGGACCTCTACTGACTGGATCTGAGAACGTTGTAGGTGATGCCCAAGACTGGCTGACTGCATTGATTGATTTGTTGACGTGACTACTTGTAGGACTATCATTGCAAGGCTCGTTGTTGCGGCAGTGGCTAATGTTGTCAATATGGCTGTAGGTGGTTGAAAACGTGGCTGCACAATCTGACATCGGCACTTCTCTGTAGTGGCCTGGCTATGATTGGGATCAAGTATCCCTACATTGACATAATTGGTGAGATCTGACGGAATAAAGATCTTCTTGTGCCTCCTATCGCATGAATATTCGTCCTTGTGTGGTTGCCACTTGTAGCCTAGTCCCTTGAACTCTCGCCTTTCCTCCGCCTGGATGGGCTCAGATAATCCTTGGCTGTGTCGCCCAAGTGGTGTTCTTCTCTTGTATCCCTATTTGCGACACATGTTTTTGATCATCTGAAGGGGATTACCGTGAACAATTAGGTAACTGACACGTTCGAGAGCTAGAATGTAATTAACAAGCTTGAAACGGTTGACCCAAAACATGACGTCAGATGGCTTAGGGTCAAAATGGATGGTCTGGAGTGAGACAATGGAGACCGACTCGACCTTTTCTTTGTGAAGATCTTCTGCCATGACAACAACTATGTTGTTGCCCTAGTGGAACTTAACCTTACGATGGAGGGTCGAGGGGATCGCCTAATGCTTGTGCAACCTAGGGCGCCCAAACAGGAGATTGAAAGAAGGCTCCAAATCGACAATATAGAATTCGACATCGAAGACTACAGGCCCTATGGTGATAGAAATAACAAGCATCCCTAGCACGTCGTGATGCGTGTTATCGAAAGCCATCATTCCCTTAATAGTTGGTATGATATCCTCGACTTTGAATCCGATTTTATTTGTTGTGCACAAAGGGCAAACATTTAGGCCCACACCGTTATCAACTAGGGTAAGTTGAATTCTGAAGCTCTGATATTGTGTTGTTGTGACCATGTTGGTTGAACCCTACACGGCTCTCCATACCGGTGCGTGGAAGCACACGAGGAATCCTGATACGGTCATGGCGAAGATGGTGAATCCAGAGAAGAAGACTAGACTCGGAAACACCAAGGAAATATGATAAAGGATAAGGAAAGGAGTCACCAACTAGTCTTTTAATGGAAAGACGAGGAAAACCAAATACAAAAGAAAAACAAGAAGAAACAAGATGAAGAAAACATGTATGCTCCGTGCCTAATGGATGTAAAGCACAAATCAATGCGGGCTAGAGAAAGGGAAGGATTCTTGTTACGCATAGGGAAGGGGTTAGGCACCCCCATGCGCTCGAGGAACTTGGTCATTCTAAGTTTCCTAATTGCTAAATGGACTAATGGATGTGTACTTACCTATTCTGAATGCATATGCTAAAGATGACTGGAAAACATGCCAAATCAAAGAGAAGAATGAATAGAAGGGAAAAAGTTAATCCGAGGGACAAATGTAGACATTGAGAATGTCGCTTTATTGTACACCTGTGGGTGATGAGGAAAATCGTGAAAATCGAGAAATTCTCGGAAAGCATCTCACAAATCAGCAGGAATTCAAAGAAATCCAAGAAAATCAAATTGGGGAAAATAATCATCATTCGGGATAATGTCGGCATTATTAAACCTGTTAATGTAAGCCTTCGGGCGATGGAAAACCAAATCAAATTAGAAACGTGAAAATTGGAAGAAATCTGAGAAACAATGAGAAAACCAAGCTTTAAATGAGTTAGAAATGCATGCACGATGAAAGGAAGAAGACATAAGAAAATATGCATGAAAAAGTGCAACAAAATGTGCAAAATGCATGTGTGAGTGTAAAAATGTAAATTCCAGGGGTTTTGTGGAAAAAACCCAAATTCTGAATGCAAACTGAAATTCTAAGGCTAAATCATCAAAAATACATAGAAAACACATTTCATGTAATTTTGAAGAAATCTAGGGTCAAATGAGCAAATCTATGTATTTTTGGTCAAATTGAAGATTCTTAGGAGCCAAAATGCAATTTTGCCATTAAAACATGTATTTAAGGCAATTCTGTAGAAATTTAGGGTAAATTATGCAAGAAAACGAGTCCATGATAGAAAACAGAAAGTTCCAGGGACAATTTAGTAATTTTACCCTAGAAAACGTGCATTTAGTGAGAAATCTATACAATTCAGGGGCTAAAATGCAATTTAAGTCTCATTTGAACAAATATTTAAATCTCCAGGGTTTAACTTGCAATTTTGGCTGAGAAACATGCATTCAAAAAGAATTTTAATGAAAATCAGGAGTTTTAATGCAATTTAACCAGAGAAACATGCATTCAGAATCATTTTCATGAAACTTAGGGTATTAAATGCAATTTAACTAGAGAAATATGTTTTCAAAGGTATTTTAATGACGCTCAGGGGTTTAACTACAATTTAACTAGAGAAATATGCTTTCAGAGGTATTTTAATGAAGCTCAAGGGTTTAACTGTAATTTAACTAGAGAAATATGCATTCAGAATTATTTTCATGAAACTTAGGGTTTTAAATGCAAAAAATCTGTACTTAAATGCATGAAAAGCAAATCAGGGGGGCTTTCATCAAACGTTTAAGCTTGGAAAACATTATTAAGAAAGCTCAAGGGGCACATTGTAATATTTTCAATTCAAACGCTTTAAAAAAAACGTGTAGGGACCTAATAGTAAGAAAAATGACCTATTTGTAAGAAATAAGGACCTAAATATAACAAAACAAAAGTTTCAGAAATTTTATTAAAAGCAAACTTCTTTTTTCATTTTTCTTTTAAAAGAAAAGGCATCAACGGCCACCGGCGACGGAAGTCCAATGACTGTCGGATATGCTCCTCTGGAGCATTCGAAAGCCTGATCGAAGATCAGGAGGCACTATGAGCAAGAAGGGAAGAGGAGGAGATGATCCAGTGGTCTAGATCGAAAATCTAATGGCTAGAGTGGGCCTCCCACCTCCCTCGCCGTCAAGGTTGCTCCGATGATGGCGTCGGAGAAGAAGGAGGTGCTGGAGGGCTACGACGCGTGATCCAAAGCTCCAGGAGGCTTGGGATTGATGTGTGGAGCATTTCCCCTCTTCCAGAAGTAAGAATTGAGCACTTCCCACATCCTCAGACCTAGCTCGCCGTCGACGCGATCCAACTTCGACGAGCTCAACTACGAAGGTGATCCAGGGCTCGTGGCTCAAATCTGAAGGCTTCGATGTGCTGGGGCATGCCGTGGAGTGCTTTTGGATGATCAGAGAGGCACGGCAGGGCTGGAGGCGCCTGTCCCTTTGCTGCTTTCAATCGTCTTCCCCGGTGACTACGACAATGCGTGGCTCCAACGATCTCCTACTAGGGGCTTCCGTAGCGACTGCAATGGGGTTTTGATGGGTGGAGAAGCAAGAGGGAGGTCTAAGGAGGAGATTTGAGCGCTCTAGGGCCAAGGTCATGCCCTGGACTCGCACCCCCACCTAAGCCATTAGAAAATCGCTTTGGCGAGGCCTGGGAGCTTGATTTCGACTAGAGGAGACCTCTAGCTCTATTGGAATCGATCAAGGGAGATAGAGGGAGACCTAAGAGAGTATTTTTAACATGAATTGAAGTCAGTGGAAGGCATACCTGGACTGGCAGTGAAATGGACTGTGAGAGCTCGTCGGAGGCCACTAGAGCTCGCCAGAGACGACTAAAAACTCTAAATTCTCTCCTCCACGAGCTTCCTCCTTGCTCGAGTATCACTCTGGTAGATTTGATTGGGAGAAAAAGCTTTGGGAAGCTCCTCCCTCAATTTTCCAAAAGTCCCCTTTTCACTTGCAAATGGGGCTATTTATAGGCTTCCAAATGGCTTGGTTGGTTGTTATGTGTGACCATGTAGGTGGAACCCTGCACGGCTCTCCTCTATCGGGTGCATGGAAGCACTCAAGGAGTCCCGATACGGTCACGACGAAGATGGTGAATCCAGAGAAAAAGACTAGACTCGGAAACACCAAGGAAAAGGATAAGGAAAGGAGTTGCCACCTAGTCTTTTAATGGAAAGACGAGGAAAACCAAACACACAAGAAAACCAAGAAGCAAACGGGATGCAGAAAACATGTGTGCTCTGTGCCTAATGGATATAATGCACAAAATGAATATGGGCCAGAGAAACGGTAAGGATTCTGGTTACGCATGGGGAAGGAGTTAGGCACCCCCATGTGCTAGAGAAAACTCAGTCTTTCTAGGTTTCCTACTTGTCAAGGGTCTATTAAATGTGTGCTTACTTATTCTAAATGTGTATGCTAATGATGATTGGAGAAAACACGCCAAATCAAAGAAAAGAAATGAAATAAAGGGAAAAAGTTAATCCGACCGTCAAATGTAGGCATTGAGAATGCCGCTCTATTATATGCCCTTGGGCGATGAGGAAAATCGCGAAATTCTCGGAAAACGTCACGCAAATCAGCAGAAACTCGAAGAAATCCGTGAAAATCAAATTAGAGAAAATAATCTTCTTTCGAGACCATGTTGGCTTTGTTAAGCCATTTAATGTACGCCCTTGGGCAATTGAAAGCCAAGTCAAATCGAAAAAGTAAAAATCAAGAGAAATATGGGAAATTAGGAGAAAACCAAGCTTGATGCAAGCTAAAAATGCGTGCGCAATGTCAGGAAGAAAATGCGAGAAAACATGTATGAAAAGATGCGACAAAATATGCAAAATGCTAGTGAGAGTATAATAATGAGAATTCCAGGGGCTTTTATGCAAAAAACTCAAATTCTGAATGAAAATGGAAATTTTAAAGCCAAATCACCAAATCTACTTAGAAATATATTTTTCATGCAATTCTAGAGAAATCTAGGGTCAAATGTGTAAATATGTGCATTCCTGGTCAAATTGAAGGTTCCTATGGGGTTAAAATACAAATATGCCACTAAAACATACATTTAATGCAATTCAGTGGAAATTCAGGGTAAAATATGCAAGAAAAAGGATCCATGAAAGTTTCAAGGGCAATTCAGTAAATTTACCCTAAAACATGCATTCAGTGTGAAATCTGTAAAGTGCAAGGGCTAAATGCAATTTACCTAGAGAATCAAAGCATTCAGAAGAGTTTCTGTAAAGTTTAAGGGCTAAAATGCAATTTATCCAATGAAAGATGCATTCAGAAAAGTTTCTGAAAGAATTCATGGGCTTTAATGCAAATCTGACAGAGAAACATGCATTTTATGTTATTTTGATGAAGATTAGAGGTTTAAATGCAATTTAACCAGAGAATTATTCATTCAGAAGAGTTTCAAAAAACTACAGGGTTCTTTATGCAAAAATATTAGATTGAAATGCATAAAAAGAAACTCTAGGAAGTTTTTATTAAACTTTTAAACCTGGAAGACATTATTTTGAATACTCAGGGGGCATAGCATAATGCACTATTTTCAGTTAAAACTTTATTTAAACGATTTTCAGAAAATGATCAAGGACCTAAATGCAAGAGAAGGACTTGTTTGTAAAAGAAAAGGACCTGAATGTAACAAATCAAATGTTATAAAAGTTTTATTAAAAGAAAGCTATTTTTCATTTTTTTTTTTAAAGAAAAAAAGAGTCGACGACGAAGTGCCACCGAAGGGGCACCAGAGGGCTATCCCATGGTCTAATCTAAGATCAAACCTCATGGGAAGTAAGAGGAGAAAGAGGGGAAGAGATCCAATGATTTGGATCTCGGATCGATCGGTGAGAGTGGGCCTCCCACCTCCCTTGCTGTCGGGGCACTTTGGCGATGGTCAACGGAAATGGAGGAAGCTCTAGAGGCTGCGGCACGACGATCCAGAGGTCTAGGAGGCTCGGATGAGTATTGAACGATATTTTTTCTCTCCTCCAGGGACTCAAATGATGGATGGTGACGCAAGGAGGGCTCCGACTGCCGTCAACGTCTTCTTCTCCAGTGAGCAAGGTTGCGGGCATGTTCCAGGACTCGTGGTTCAGATTTGGGGGCCCTGGCGTGCTTGGGGCGCGTTGTGGAGGCTTGGAGAGGCACGACGATGTTGGAGGCATGGCGTCTTTCTCTGGCTGCGGTTGTCTTCTCCAGTGACGACGTTTGGGAGCGATTATGGAGAGCTTCTGGTGGAGGCTTTGGGAGGTAGCGAAGCGGCGCGCGGAGGAGCGGAGAGGCAAGAGGGAGATCCAAGGAGGAAGGGACAACTCTCTGGGGCCAGGGCCGTGCCCTGGACCAAGCCCCCCACCTAGGCCACTGGAAAACAGCTCCGGCGAGGCCTGTGAGTTGATTCCGACTAGAGGAAGCCTCTGGCCTGATCGAAATCGACTGGAGAAGTCACAAGGAATCCTAGGAAAGTAGAATTGAAGGCAATGGAAGCTAAACGAGGGCATACCTAGTCCAGCAGTGGCGCGGGTGATCGGAGCTTGCTAAGGAAGGCGCTGAGGTAGGCTAGAGCGCTCGGGAAGGCCACGGGAGAATAGCGCAGAGCTCTGAGATCTCTCCTCTCTCCTTTTTCCTCCTCCAATTCTCGCTCTATTCACCTCCTTTTATAGGTGAGGTCGATGGCTGTAACAACCCACCACCGAACTCTAATAACCACCTAACCATCTAACAGAACTCCCAACACTTAGTAACAGAACTCCCAACACCTAACGACCTAACAAACCATTATATTCCACGCTCCATCTGGTCCCTTTGCTCGCTGACAGTGATCGACGGCTGTCTAGGCTCACGGCGAGGCATCCGGCAGCTCTAGCTCATGGAGGGCCCAATCCTAAGGAGTGGTTGCAACTGGTCAGTAGGCTGGATGATGGATGGCTGGATGGATGGGTTGCTGGCTGAGGAAGGCTCGTGAGATTTTGGTGAAATCAGTGAAGAAGAATGGGTTTATAAGGTGAAGGGGAAAAACGTAAATAGAGTGGAGGAGATGGGAGAAAGAAGGGGTGTTGAGTTGGAAGAAGGAGAAGAAGATGGGCTGAATTGTTGTGGGCCTTCATGGGCCTAAGGACCAAAGTAGGCTTTATAGGCCTAATGGGACACAATCCTAACCACAAAACAAACCAAATACTTCTAAATGGGTGTATAGCTTGCACCCAAGAGAAAAGTCCATCTCCAAGCAACAAGCCCTCTACAACCAGAGCTTCGATCCAGTACAACTCTTCCCCAAGCATCCTCTGAGCTCCAACGATCCCCAACCACACATGCAATGCTAGAGATTCGAACAATGAGTGCATGCATGCATGGAAGAAGCAAAGGGAAAGAGGAAGAAGTAGGAAGAATCCAACACTCACCTTGAACTCAAGGTTGTTGCATGCCTTCTCCATCAATCCAAAAACTCAGATGAGTATTTTGAGAGCTTCCTCAAACACTCTTAAAGCTTCTCCAACTCTCAGTAGCACATGCAACACAATGAAACCAAGGAATCAATGCATGCATCTAAGGAAAGGGGGAAGAACGAAAGAGAGCCACAACCATGAATCCAAATAGAGCTCACTTAGATTTCAAAGTTGCAGCACCTTCTCCCTTAGTTCTCTAGCCAAGCTCAATGGCTAGAGCATGCAGAGGGTTGTTGGAGCCCCATCTCCATGGAAGGAGAATCCAACATGCACACCCAAGTAATCCATGCACACCTTCTCCAACATGTAAGCCCCACCAACCCAAGATCACCTCACTCGCCCTCTTTAGAACCTCTCAGAAGTCTCCCACCACCAGAGAAACGAAGAGAGTGCGTCTTAGAGAAGATCATGGGATATAAATAGGCAACAGGCATAGGCAGTAGTTTTGGAAATGACTTGAGATGTTAAACACACGATAATCTGCATCTTATATAAGACGCATGACTATATGCGTCTAACTATTTGACCTTAAGGCAAGTGTTAAATGAAACAATGCTAGTGCCTCACATTAAATGTCCACCTGCTAGCGTCCAAAGCTCTTATATTCTAGATAAAATATATGGCCTAAAATGTCGCTTAAAAATCTAGGTTGTTATACTGTGAGTATCCTAGTCTTGTGCCATTATGTTCCTCCAGCATTTCAAGTGCATTTTTCTTCTCTTGTTCTTGACGATGTAGTCCTCTCCTTAGTGTATAGCCCTGGTAGTGGTGGAAGGAGAAGGTCAGGGCAGCGATGGTAGTGGAAGGAGAGGACGCGGGTGACGATAACGGTAGTGGTGATCATAGGAAGAGAGAGAATGGAAGGAAGGAAGAGGAAAGAAAGAGAGTAGAGGAGAGGAGAGAAAAGGCTCAAAGAAAATAAGAAATAGGCCCACACATGAAATATTTTAGATTAGTTATGCACCGACTTTGCCAAATCCTTGTTGCAAGGGCTTCGCCAAATCCTCATGACATGTCATTGTAATTTGCAAAATCTCTTGTAGTAACTCTAATGTGGGATATTCTTGATGTAAGACTCGCTAACTATATAATTAAATATGGATTAACAGATAGGCAAAGATTTAAGACTTCTCAACTAGATTGATAGTATGATAAATTTTAGAGTCGTATACCAGAATACTTAAATAAATGTGATATTTCGAAGAAAAACATGAAGAATGAATGTCAATGGAAGACAAAAGCCAACTTGTTCGCATAGCTACTCTTTTTTCCTTTTTTTTTTATGGAAAGCAGCACAGGTATAATATCACATCGTTGAACTGCCTGAAAATTATATTGCCGCCGAAATTGTCTGCTCTCTTCATTCGTAGTCAACTCCCATCCGAGTCTGCTACCTAAAGCCTACCTACGCGTCTTGAGACTTGAGGACATGAAAGACAGTCACCCTACCCACTTGGCTCCAAACCACACACCAAACGATTAATGGTCCTGAAGGAATTTTTCAAAAAATGGGTCCCCTAATGTTTTGTTTTCTTCCTAACTCGATAACAGAGTGATTAGAACATGCCAACTACTGCATTAGAAATTAACAGGAGGAGGCCAAATGGTGACGAAGGAGACGACCGAAAAAGAAGCCGCGGTTTCCTCTCTTTGTATCCAAGGACAGGTCATGAAGTGAAAAGAGGAGGAAGTTGCGGCCAGAAGAAGGATCAAGAAAGTCATGAAAGAAGAAATAAGTATAAAGTTGGCATATTCCTCCAGATACTCCGCGTAGCAGATGGTCTATTCAACTGAATTACATGCGAAAAGAAATCTACGATGTAGATGATCATGTGGGTCAAAGCGTGACAACTTGCTGTCCTTGCAGAAGGACAAACATAATAGAAAATGTATTGTCGATGACAGTATTTCCTGAGTCCATTGTCTTCGTCATTCATGTCATTATTATATGGAGAGAAAAAAATTACTGTAAAATATTATGATAATCCAAATTAAGTTCCTGAAAGTCAGAAATGAGGTTATAAGGTTATCTAACAGATTAGCATCACAGGAAAGAAAGCTTTTCACAGGGTTTGTCATAGAAATATGCCTTATGTTGCGTTAGGCAAATGTTTTGAATGTTAAAATCGAATGATTAACCATAATCAAGATTGATTAAAAAATAACAAGATTATGTTGTTTAAGCATACTAAAAAATTAAAATGAAATACTTCATAGTAATCACTCTAAAATTTACTAATTATGTCCAATCAATAATCATATTGTAGACACTTTAATTTTGATGTCCCGGTTTCCTCTCTTTATATCCAAGGACAGGTCATGAAGTGAGAAGAGGAGGAAGTTGCGGCCAGAAGAAGGATCAAGAAACTTATGAAAGAAGAATTAAGAATAAAGTTGGCATATCCCTTCAGATACTCCGCGTAGCAGTTGGTCTATTCAACTGAATTACATGCGAAAAGAAATCTATGACGTAGATGACCATGTGGGGCTACCAGCTGATGCTGTAAAATTCTATCTTCCAATGTTCATCTGGGTCAAAGCGTGACAGCTTGCTGTCCTTGCAGAAGAACAAACATAATAGAAATCTAACCTCTAGCTAGAAAGAGAAGCATTTGTTTTTTCTTTGAAAATGTACTGTCCGTGACACTATTTCCAGAGAACATTGTCTTCATCGTTTATGTCATTATTATCGGAAAGAAAGCTTTTCACGTTGCCATGGATCAAGGGGTTTGTCGTAGAAATATGCCTTAGGTTGCGTTAGGCAAAAGTTTTGAATGTTAAAATGGAATGATCAACCATAATCAAGAATGATTAAAAAATAACTAGATTATGTTGTTTAAGCATACTAAAAAATTAAAATGAAATGCTTAATAGTAATCACTCTAAAATTTACTAATTATGCACAACCAATAACCATACTAAATTTCAATGATTAACCATACTAAATTTCAATCAATGAGCATACTAAAAATAAAAAAATGATAAATAATAATCACAACCAATAATAAAACTCCATAAATTCAAGCACAATGGCTAAATGTTTATTTCAAATCCCATGAAAATAACTATAAATAACTAAAATAAACCTAATATTTCTTAACTTGAGAATTTATTAGTAATTTTCCTTAAGCAATAAATATTAGTATTTTAGTTATGCATAATTAGTAATTTTTATGTTATTATTATTAATTATTTTTTAATATTTTAGTATGTTTAATGGTTAAATGGTGGTTTATAGTTACAGAAGCAATGAGAACATGTAGATATAAAAAAAACCTTCTTAGGAGTTTAAGCAAATGAAAAAGGGTAAATAATAAATTTACAAGACTTTTAATGTTTGTATGCAACATTGTCGCTAGTTAATAGGGGCATGGAAGGCAATTGTTAGACTCATTAAGAGTATTGAGGTAATTATTGGAATAAAGAGGATATTTAGAGCATTGTCTGACTTATCTTGGGTATTTGAGCAAAAAAATCCTTTTTAGATTCTATAAAGTATATTACAATCTATGAATCGTATCATCTCAAATTACATGCAGAATCGATCATGTCAGGTACATTTCATTCAGATTGTGATCTATATCAAATTATAGTAGAATTTGAGTATTAATAATCTGAACCAAACAAGACCTTAAACTAGTCATGAATCTATCAAACAAAAAAAAGTCAAAACCATGATCAACACGGCACCAATGCATGAAAACATGTTTTGCATTGTAAAGGTTATTCTAATTTTATTACAATGACAAGAAGTAGCAACTTGTGTTGCTTTCGATAAATTTATTTGGTGGGAATAACATGATATGTCCAACTCAAGGACGACATGATGCTTATGTAGATTGGAATAGATGTTCAGAGGTTTGATAAATTAGAAAAACCTATGGGTACTACAAATAATATTTGATCCATAAAAAAACATTGTTCACACTCGTCAAAAAAATTAATTAGCCAAGATGGGGTGAGAAGTGCCGTAAATATGCTTCATATAGAAACAAAAAAATGATATAGAATAGAACTCTAGTTACACACACAAATTATACAGAATAGAGTTCAAGTTAAACGCATTCACACAAATCATGTAAAATAGAGCACAAGGTCAACTTAAACTAGCCTACATGCTAAACCCACAAAATTAAGAGAGGAAATCCGATTCATACCTTCCTATGTTCCACTCTTGTGCAACTTGCCTCTGACGGTATAATGAGATCTTATACCTCTTTCTTAATTAAGGTTTACAAACACAAATAAAAAGACTAAATATTGTAAGTTCACAGATAGGGACACAATCTCCATCCACATACATCTCTTTTACCATGCAAATTGATCTAGTACAACCCCTAGCACAAAATAATAGAATAATTTATAGATATATAGAGTCCAATATATAATTCCAACAGTCTACATTTGCCTTGACTCAGCGAACATGTGAAGAAGCATTAGGTTTGACAAACTTTCATGGTTTACAATTCAAAAAAATCCTAGCACATAGATAACTGACAATGTCTATATGAAAGCAGAGTTTTGTTTTGCAGTCTATATTCGCAATACTCCACACACATAATGGGTACAATCTTCGACTTGACATGTGATAAATATGGATAGTGGATCAACAGTTCGACTTGTGTGATAGTCATCATTATTAAAATTCAAGTACTTTATTAAGTGAAAATGGAACATTTGTATAAGAGTACAAAATATTTTCTGATTAGACGACGTTGGACCAATAGTCCAATACCCTCAACAAGGTTATCATGGATGCTACGTTCATCGTACATTTTCATGATAAAACATTGTAACTTGCAACAACTAGAGATGTACCTGAGGTACCTAACAAAACCTTATTCTCATACTTAATAATTAAAAGATTTTGAGACAACTATATAAGGAGATGAGTTGACTTAACTATTTTGACCGGGTCATGCAAGTAGACCTTAGTAGATGATACTCAAGTTGCTTTAGGATAATACTGCGACATTGTTATGGACTAGACTAGGCTAGTGGACCTAGATTATGGTTACGAAAGAAGGGTATTAGAGTTGGAAAACAAGTGAAAACCTAGGAGCTGTATGTTGTGTGAGGCTTAAGTGTTACATACGTTATGTGAGGGAGATTGTATGTAATACTTAGAACGTGTTGCTTTCGATAAATTTATTTGGTGGGAATAACATGATATGTCCAACTCAAGGACGACATGATGCTTATGTAGATTGGAATAGATGTTCAGAGGTTTGATAAATTAGAAAAACCTACGGGTACTACAAATAATATTTGATTGATAAAAAAACATTATTCACACTCGCCAAAAAAATTAATTAGCCACTACGGGGTGAGAAGTGCCGTAAATATGCTTCATATAGAAACAAAAAAATCATATAGAATAGAACTCTAGTTACACACACACAAATTATACAGAATAGAGTTCAAGTTAAACGCATCCACACAAATCATGTAAAATAGAGCACAAGGTCAACTTAAACTAGCCTACATGCTAAACCCACAAAATTAAGAGAGGAAATCCGATTCATACCTTCCTATGTTCCACTCTTGTGCAACTTGCCTCTGACGGTATAATGAGATATTATACCTCTTTCTTAATTAAGGTTTACAAACACAAATAAAAAGACTAAATATTGTAAGTTCACAGATAGGGACACAATCTCCATCCACATACATCTCTTTTACCATGCAAATTGATCTAGTACAACCCCTAGCACAAAATAATAGAATAGTTTATAGATATATAGAGTCCAATATATAATTCCAACAGTCTACATTTGCCTTGACTCAGCGAACATGTGAAGAAGCATTAGGTTTGACAAACTTTCATGGTTTACAATTCAAAAAAATCCTAGCACATAGATAACTGACAATGTCTATATGAAAGCAGAGTTTTGTTTTGCAGTCTATATTCGCAATACTCC
>JAMKQA010001225.1:0-20614 GCA_024699735.1 Posidonia australis
AATAACATGCAAGCTTATGCTAGATAAAAAGAAGATAACATGGAGATTATATAGCATGAGGCTAGCAAACATGTTTAATACAAGATTTCATGAATTATAGAGCAACACATCACATATCATGAATTTTTAAGCATGTTCTATCACATTTTAAGAATGGCATTCAAAAGAAAAGGAGGTGGTAGAAAGCTTACCTCTTATGATGTTTCCTCCTTGAAATACCAGAAATAAGATGATCTTTGTTGCTTTGGAAGGACCAAGGGTGCTTCAAGATGCAAGGAAAAGCTCCAGAACACAAATATTGGTTGTTGGGTGGAAGGAGGAACTCATGCAAAAAAACTTGCTCAGTGCAGATCTATTTCTCAGATTTCAGCACCAGAATTCTCTCCCAACCAAATGTCTTGGAATGGCTGCTATGGAGGTCCTTTTATAGGGATCCAAGGATAGGTAACTCATGAGAAACAAAGGGACTTGCAAACGAAAAGCCTCGAATATTCGTTGGCACATTCGTTTGCAAGAGTAACAGCCCAGAAGATGGAAGGCCTGCAGCCGCAGCCTGGAAACGGCTGGGTGCTTGCTCGGTGAGCCAGTGATGTGCACCTACTTGGTGAGCCAGTGATGTGCACCTGGAAGGTGCGCCTACAAGGTGCTCCTATGAGGTGCGCCTGGTTGGTGCGCAAACTCAGCTCACAGATTTCTGGACTCTGGCTTGCTAATAGGTTTGGGGCTTGGTTTAAGGGCTGATCACATGCAAAGCAACATGAGGATACTCATCTCCGGGTTACCTCAAAATCGGGGTGTCTACAGTCATATAAGCCTATCAGAATGAAAGAGATAAAAATTACATAATTAAATTTATGTGTTAGTGGAAAAAAAGGGAAGCAATTTATATGTGTAATCATGTTTGTTCAACTATAATACTGAAATTAATACATGATTAGCATAATGTCAAGAAAATTACAAAATTATTATGTGTATAATCGAATATAATGTTGATTCATAGTACATGACCAAGTATGAATTAATTGCAATATGGAATACATGATTAAATATGTGTATACTCATGTGTAATGTTGATAAAATACATGAACAAGTATAATTTTATTGCAATATGAAAAACAATATTAAATATGCATACAATAAAAAATGATGCCTATAAAATACATGATCTAGTATGATTAATTTTAAACATGAAATACAACATAAATCAAATATAATGTTGATATAAATATGTCTTTAAACATGTTTAAATGCAACATCTAATATAAATCGAATATAAAGTCGATGTAATCATAAGATCAAGCATGATGTTATTGGATTAATGCCAAAATAAATCGAGTTTATTGTCAATATAAATTTGATTAAATTTAATATCTAATAATTTACTGAATGTGGTCTGACCACAATGCAATCCCCTCATTTGATGACTCCCCCATCCCATGTATTCTAGTGCGTGGACTACACCAGATAATCTCTCTTCCTATATAATGTTGAAAAATAACGTATGTAAGGACAAATCGACATGTAATAGGTATGGATGAAACCTTTAATAAAAAATGATTCAAAAAATTTTCAATTAAACTAATATCAATATTTAATTAATAAGGCCATGTATTTGATTCACCAAATGCATCATTATTGTATACTATTTGATATGTATAGCGAAACCAAATACTTGTTTTGCAAGTTAATAATTTATTAAAACCTTCTTTTTATTTGAATTTAACTATCTAATACACTAATGGTGCGTTTGATCTAAATTCTAATCAGATTCTAAGGTGTAGATTCTGGTAGAAACTCAACACAGCGAGAAGCTATTCCAAGTAGGATATTGAAACATAGCTTCTGGTAGAAGATGAAAATATGCATCAAACACATATTCTATAGAAGTTGGTATTGGGTTGCTTCATTTTAATTTTAATTTTTAACCCATCTTGTCCTTGTAATATTCATGTATTTTCTTCATTTTACCATTTTAATTTACAAAATTACCATCAACTTACAACAAAATCCTATTTCTTTATTGAATTAGTGATTCTTCTTGTAATGTTGAAATTTTCTAACAGACGAGCTTTATGCTTATGGTGAGTTGGTGATGAAATATTAATAGCCTCTTTTTATCTAGTTTTCTATCTTTAAATTTCTCTATTTCTTGCATAAAAACTCTTTTTGAGAAGTTAATTGTAGATTTAGTTTTGCATGCTAGTGTCCACCAAGAGGAGGCTAAGAGCTTAGGTGGTGAGGATCTAGTTTTGTATGGTGAAGTTATTAAGTTGAAGGCATTTCACAGGGATCTTCAAGAAACTAACTATGGCCCTCATGAGGTGCAATGGATCCCTCCACCTTCTAAGCTTCTTTATCCTGATTCCATAGCATAGGATGAGCATCATGAGAAACCTTTTGAATTTGACAATGGATTTTTTGGAGTTACATTGGATGAGAATGCTTTGAAGGCTAAATTCATGAGTGATAGAGTGTCGAGTGTGGATGCGCTCTACTATGATGTTGATTTTGTCATGGCTGGCCAAAAGAGGAAGAAGCTTGTGTGGAAGGACTACGTTCTCCACTTCCTCCAAGCGGTCCACATTGTTTGGGTCATGTTAGGGCTAGTCACAAGCCTATTCATCATTCCTTTGTGGACTTAGAGGGGGACTCCGTGTAATCTTTTCTCGTTTGCTCTCTTTTTGTGCTTTTGTGTGACTCTTGTGAGCTTTTGTGTATGGTCCTCCTATAGTTATCCTTGTAATATTTTTTGTTGATCAATGAAGATTACATTTTATTAAAAAAACCCTAAACTCTAACTCCTAAATCCTAAACCTTAAACCCTAAAATCCTCTTTTGTGCATTTTTTTCTCTCCTCTAGGATAGAGAAACTCCGATAACAAGTGGGAAAAAATGGGGGCTTCGCTCCTTGTTCCACCACATATCTAAATCCCACCTTGCGTCCTCCTCCCTAGCCTTCTCCAACCCACCCTCGAGCATTGTGGCGTCTCCCTTTTCTTCCCTCCATAGCGACTAAACTGAGATTGTTTATGGGGGGAGGGTCTATCTTGTCAACCACCCCTATGCTGGTGGCCACTACCGTGGAGTCAACCTATCCAACTTCTATGCCTTTGCTTGCCTCATTGGTGGGCATCCCTAGCAGTTCTGGCCCATTTGCTCCTAACACTCCTCATTGACCCCTCCTGCCACTACCCTACGTAAGACATGGCTCCACTCAAGGGCACGTTGAAGAAATCTCTAGTTATTGTTGAGGCCACTGTGGATGGGGGTGTAATGCCTCGATCCCGGGCACGCTACCAAGATCATAGTATCATAAGCAAAATTATACTAATTACAATAATAATTAATTAACTGTAACTAAGGCTCACCTCTAGGAAACGATGTGTGGCTAGAAGTTCCTACTCTGGCACTGAAACTCGACTGCACCCAACCTACACCTGAAAACCAACCAAAACACACGTGAGTGACATCTAAGTCACCCAGCACGTGCCTTAAACACACACATGCAACAAAATCTGGCAAAATGCTAAAAATACAGCTTTAATGTATAAAAACTTGATTTTCTTTTTGAAAACCCATTTAAAACATCATCCTCTTTTCTTTTTATACCTTTTCAAAACCTTACTCATATTCTGAGAAATTCACGTACTTGACCAGGTCTAGCCTAAAATACAATGCCTCACAGGGCTCAAAACCAAAATCATAAATACTGACTGGTAACTGGTTAAAACACAATTCTTATTTGATTCTAGGATTTTAGGACCATTCCTAAGTCCAATCCTAGCCAAACCACATTCTTTTCATTTCACAAAACCACACACTTTTCTTATTCATTTCCACTTTTCTTTACTAATGTTACCTTGATCAGGGGTAACCAGGCACACAAGCAGTAGGTGAGGATACCATTTCCTCTACCTCTCTGCACTACCGTGGTGAAATTCCCCGTGTGGGATGACACCGCCCTGGTCAACCGGCCTCAATTTCATTTTATAAGCATGGGGATACGTCTTTATCTAACGTCCCATAGGTGACCCGAACAGCTCGGTTCAATAACCTAGGCTCAGCCTACACAGTAAGTGATCCAGACACCTAGGTCTCATATACCTAGACCCAACCTACACTGTCACGAGCTTGGTAACCCGAACACCCAGGTCTTATATACCCAGGCTTAGCCTACACCGTCTCAAGCTCGGCAACCATAGTAGTATCTGACAATTGATTTTATTGGAGTCTCATACTCCTACCACATTGTTGACGCCAATCCCCGTGGTTCCTTAACACATTACTTGTGTTTTATTTTCAAACTCTTTAAGTTTTTCTATTTAAAACCATTTTTCATTTTATTCTTTTCGTTGCAGGAATCTATCCATGCAACACATGATCCTCTTCTAGGGTCCCAACTCAATTCATGAAAACCATACATTAAAATCATAATTTGGGTCTCATGCCCAAAAACCACACATTTAATCACTTTTATTCATTTTTAAAGTTTCAAATCCAAAACCATTCCCCAAATGTACTTATTTTAGTTCACATATTCCTCCATGACTTTTACATGGGCAAAATACCATTAACACATGCTCATTGTCCATTTAAAACCTTTTATTTTCATTTTTTTTATATGCACATTTATATATATCAAGGCCAGGGCAAAATTAGTAGACTGAAAACCAAGATTGGTATATCGAAAATCCCTGGTTCGGTATACCGAACATTTTTGGTATACCAAAACTCTCTGTTTCGGTCGACCAGGTGATTTTGGTCTACCGAAACTAGGTATTCTGGCCTAATTTGATAGAAATTTGGTATGCCAAACCCAGTTCGGCATGCCGAATTGCATGCGACCAGGGCACCTCCCCTGTTCCAGTCAACACATTCACTGGAATTGGGAGCCTCTGGCGGACCCCTCAAACAAGAATCATAAAATGTAAATAAATCATGGAGTGTAGACCCTTGAGTCTACTTTAGAACCCCTCAAACCATTCATCAATCCATTTAGTATGCAATTCATACGAAAATCATAAAGGGGTGAAGCTCGTATGAAACTACTATAGCGTGCATCCAAAAACTTGCATAAATCTCCCAAATTTCATCCTAACCGCATGATACCTACATTTTTATGCTATCCAACACATTTCCATCCATTCTACTATTTTTCTACAATTTTACATGCATTTATCCCATTTTCATGTATTTAACATATCATGCTGTAAGAGAGGAATGGAGGAGAAGGAGGGGTCACGTACCTCCTCCGACGAACTCTCCCAACTCCGACGAGCCTTTCCTGGCCTCGGTGAAGCCTTCTTTACGGGCGAGCCACGTGGATAGGGCACCACCAGCTCGAGTGCCGCTCCTCCTTTCCTTCCTTCTCTCCCAGTTTCGCCTCCCTTCTGCTAGCCTCTATCACTCTTTATCTCCTCCTCCTCCACGTCATGTCGGCCTCCCATTGCGTTAGAGGAGACGAGGAGGCACGGGTTGCCGTTTCGTGGTGGCACGGGTTGGGGTAGGAGAAGAAGAAGACGGGGATGATGCAGCTCGTGAGAGAGAGAGGAAAAAACGGAAAGAAAAAGAAGAAAAGACAGGCATGCAAACCGAGACTACTGTGCATCCTCTAATCGGACTCCACATTGGTTCCAAATCACAAACAGGTGCATAAAAACCCAACCAAACCCCACACTCACAATAAACAATAGATTATCCAATAATAAACCATTTATACAATATTACAATTAATCACATGGTTTACAATTAAACTGGATAATTAGGTCCAGGTGTCACAAAGGGGATTTTGGGGTGTTGTTGATGAAGTTGTTGTCACTTCCACACATGTTGACGCCTTGGTTGTGATTTACACTTGTTGATTTGATGAGACTGGCTAACAAGGGGCGTGCAGGAGATGCAATTGTGATGGATGTAGGTTCTTGGTTCACTGTGTTGGCGGCAGGATGTTGGCCAATGGCATCCTCGTGCCATATAACATACTCCTTCCTTTCAAAACAAGCAAAATAAATCTGGATTAGTCTAAGTGTAGTAACAATGTCAAAAAAACAACAATTCACATAAGTAAATGAAACTAAATAGTAACCTGGGGGGTAGTGCCCTTATGCATATGCCATGGGCCTAATTAGCAATGCATTAATATGTAAGCGAAAAGAATAAATTGGAATCAATACAGCCTTCACCCTTGTGCTCTTGTTATGGGGTTGAGGAAGTGGAGTTGGATGGAGTTCCAAAGGCACATTTTGGCTTTAGGCAAGGATGATCTCTTTGGATCTAGTTTATCCCATGGGGATTTGACAGGGTGGAGTGGCTATGGCTCTCTTTTAGAGTCTCTCTCTCTCACAAGGCTCCTCTAGTGTTTCTCAGAGCTTCCTAGGGTTTCTCTCAACCTCCCTTGATTTTCTAATTTGCCTCCCCTTAAGCAGTTGACCTAAGGGGTTTATTTATAGAGTTTTGGGGGCTAGATCTCGTCAAAGGCAAGTGGAAGATCTGAGGACCAGGATTAGATTTGCTTATAATAGAAAAAAAGTTATTAGAGTTCGTCACCTATGGCGCTGGCGACAAGACTCAAACATCGCTGCTTGGACATGCAACTTGGCTTGAGATTCCTTATTCGCTTCATGGAGAGAATAATTACCTAAAAGGCAATAATATATTCCACATCAGCTAGTCGTCAGTGGTATAGGCATTGGTCTAACACAAATACCCATGACCTAGCTTTTATCCAGATCCAAAAACTCCCACCCTTGAGTAAGAGATCATCCACCTAGTATAGGGAAAAGCCCCCTCATCTATAGCTTCCACAAAGTTCCTTCTTTTGAATCACTTGGAGGCCATTTGGGAGGAAGGAGAACCTTGTTTTCTTCAGCCATCAAGGTCATCTCGAGCCACTTGTGGAGGAGTACAAGTGCACACCAATAGGTAAGCATTTAGCCTTTCTTGTAGCTAGATTTCTTTTCATGAATATGGGATCACTTTAGAGAAGTCTTATATAATGAATATGCTGAATTTTGTACTTGTTGGATCATTTTTATAGTGCATGATTTTCTCATGGATTATGACTTTTATGCAACTATACTTATCATGTCTTGTTCTTGTATTGTTGGATGAGATATATGCTTGCCTTTGTTGTCTCTTTTTTACTGAATCTCAGGGATATGCAATATTTGGTGGATTCATGTTTTATTCATATTTTAGATGCAATAGGAATGATTTAATGGGTTCATTTCCCTTTTAGTTGCATGCATTTATGTTGTTCTTCTTGCATGTGTTTTTGGTGTTGGCTTTGTGCATTAGTCATAGTCCTATGGTTTTTATCAAAATAGGAATATGTGGTCATGTGTGAGGCTTCTTGCCCTTGAGCACAAGACCCATGTCATGGTGTCATGGGTTGCCACTCTTTCTTTTATGACTTTATGGAAGAGAGATGAACCTATATGTGATCAGGTTTTTTAGATGTCTAGGATGCATTTTCAGATGGTCTTAAGCATATTTGCAAGATTTCATATCGCATGGCATATCAGTCAAGCTTACTGTTTGTTCTGCAATTTCTAGTTCTCACTTCAATGGCACATATTGTTAGCACACCTTAGTGGAGCACTGAAATGACGCACCAGGTAGGAGCACCATCTTGGTGCGCCAAACAAGCGCACCTGCCTGTTTCAGTGCACCAATAGTGGCTTTTTGGCATGGTATTTAGCATGGTTCCCAATTTGTTTTGCCTCTAGTTTTCTTTGTGTGTTCTCCTGGATATATCAGGATAACACCATCTGATTCCATACTCATCCATGCAAGATAGCCTAGGTTTTGCATGTAGCAAAGTAAGGACGTTAGCCACTTAATATGACTAGATCCATGGTTATATCGATGTAATATCTTTGCATCGATGTTTGATCCACAACTTGAGTGACCTTTCAGAGCATTAGGACACATCCTACAGTATCTCTACACATGTTTAACATAAGGCACAACCTGCATATAGCATTGCCTTGCATATCGCCTTTGGACGTACAGAAACAGGCCAAAAAGCCAACATTTCCACATGAGTAAACGAAGAAGCCATGAAAGACTAATTTCTCGGGCTCATGGGGGTGCCTAATACCTTTCCCGTGCGTAACGGGAATCCTTACCCAACGTTTTGGTTCATGATGTCCTTTCCATTGGCTTTTGTTCTTGCACAATTGCATAGTTTCATTGTTTTAAAATGATTTTCCTCGTCTCTTGTTTTTAAATAGACTAGGTGGCGACTCCTATATTTTATCATTGCTTTATCGCTTTTTGTCATAACTTCGTTGGCCCTCGTGCATTTGGCCTTTCGTGCCATGCACAAGGCGGTCGTCGGCATGGTTACAGAAATTGGCGACTCCACTGGGGAAAACCAGATCCCGACTTTCGTTTTGGGTTTTTCGTTTATTCTGGCTTTTCCGCTTGTTTACTTATTCCCCATGCTTTGCTTTGGTTGTCCCTTTGTAACATAGGTTGTGTTTTCCTTACATTTTTATGCATGCCTTTTGTATGGTGGATGTTTCTTTTTACACATTTGCTATGCCACCACTCTTGCACATAACATGCGCATGCTTTTTGTCTATTGATTGATGGTTGCTTTGCATGATTTCTTCCCCTTTTGCATATGCCATGATTAGGAGATTAGAGGCATGTTTTCCTCTCCTTTCGGTTAATAGAAACATAAAAACAAAAATAAATAAATAGGACAAACTAGTGACAAATTGCAAACTTTCTCTCAAGGTTTAATAAATTTGCAAGTAAAAGACTTAAAGCATATTTTGGCATTCATCATATGGGGCATGCATCTTCTCCTCTCATGAGTCCACCTACATAGTTTGCGAAGGACATTCCCTAGTTTCTCATACTATAGTTTTGGCGTGGGATGAGATATCGGTATGTCCCCCCTTTGTCCGGGGTCGTGTCGGTGTTGGTAGAGGATACAGTCTACTACTTTGGCAAAGGACGAGGCTCTGAACGCACCACCCGTTCACTGCCTAAGCTTTGGCGAGGATTTAAAATGAAAACCTTTATCTTCTAACCTTGAGTGGGAGACCCATTTACCTTTGTACGAGCCTAGAGTAGACAGCTTGTTAGGACACCCCTAGATTGTGAGAGAGCAGATACTAGAGGCATTCATGCATCTGCATTCATACCACCATAAGCACTGTATCTTTTTCTAACCTGATTCTTGTTTTTGTAAATAGTACTGGTCAGTGCACGAATTCCTTAGCTAGAGCACGAGGTTTCCTTTCAATGACACTCGATGCGACCCGATTTTCGACCACACCTCCTAAGTTATCCATCACTTTTGACGATAACTCGTCCTAGGATTCACCCTCTTGTTCCCAACTGCAGTCTGATTCGTACTTGATCGCGATCCACCATGGCCCAGCAAACTAGCGAGCCTCATTCCTCTGTGGTCTAGGAGGAGGTCCCGGTTTCAATCCATCCTTCCTTTGTATTTGTCCCTATCATCACTATTGGCTCCACCTTTGTCTTAGCGTCTGGAGGACCTCCACCATCCCACTACCATGTCCCTGTGGCTACTATGCCTTTGGGACCGTCATCTTGGTCATCTATTACTTTTGGGGCCCCAACTGTTGAGTCTGTTCCCATGACCTTCCCCTAAACTCCTTTCACTACTCCTTCTCAGGACTATGTGTTTTCTGGCTCCCAACTGACTACGGTTGTTTCTGTAGTAGCTTCCCCCCAGTTTGGACAGTTGGGTTTTCAACTTCCTGACTCATCTACCCCTTTTCTGACTCCGTCTTTTGGAGCCACAAGTGACGATCCTATGACCACGTAGTTGCAACAAATGTCGACCCTCGCCCAGTAGTTGGGGGGATTAGCACTAGCGCTCCAACCTTTTTCAGGTTTGTCCTTCTCGACTCCCAAGTTGCCTTTGCAACCAACCCTAAGATCACAGGTTTCACCCACCACACTACCCCCATAGCCGTTCCGTCCCTCGTTTCCATGCCAATAGGGGCATCGACATTGCCATTTGCAACACAGGCTTAGCACCCACCACAGCATGCACCTCCACTGTCTAGTGGCCAGTCTTCTAGGCTGGTGGGAGCACAGTCAACTATGAGCATAGTTCCTAGGGCCATTCTGGTCCAACAGCTTGTGCTCCCGCATTCTACACCTCCTGTAGCACCACCCCCTACCTTACCTTCACCCTTATACCAGACACAAGCTTCATCTTTTGTACCTCAGCCAACAGTACTTGTGCATGGGTACACTGGCCATCTTGTCGTAGCACCAGACGACAGAATGGTGGATCTGGAAGAGCCTTTAGGGGCGACCCATACCGTGTACACGACACCCGCATCAGCTGCACAATCCGCGACCACAGTAGCTCCGGACGCTCTCCTTGCGAGGGTGAACGATTTGGAGCGAACACTCCGACAAGTGCAGGGTGGGGACCGCCGATCCTACTAATTCCGAGACCTTTGTTATTTCCCAAAAGCGACTCTCCCTCTGAATTTTCATATTTCAGAATTTGAGAAATACAATGGTAGAGGTTGCCCAATCTCACACCTTAAAGCCTATTGTGGAGATCTCGCTCAATTCCAAGCTAACGAGAGGTTGCTCATCCGCTTGTTCTAAAAGAGTCTTACAGGGCTGCGTTGAAATGGTTCACCTCCCTCGACATGGCCACCATCAAGACTTGGGACGAGCTTACACAGGCGTTCCTCGAACAGTATTCCTTTAAGCTCGACCTAGTCCCAAAGTGGGAGGACTTGGTCGCAGTTAAGCAGAGGCCCCAAGAAACATTTGGGGAGTATGTCGGACGATGGTGATCCTTGGCTTCATAAATCAAAGATAGACTCTCCGATGAGGAGTCTATTGAGATAGTGATCCAAGGAGCACAGCCAGCAGTCGGGGCTCTGCTCATCATACAGCCAGTTACCACATTTTCAGTTTTGCTTCAGGCAGGTGTCCATGTTGAGAGTTCACTATGCGGCGGCAATGTTCCGACACTCTCTGCATTTGCCAAACAGGCCACTTCCTCACATTGTGGTGCCAGCAGCAGCAACAATAACAACAACCCCAATGCCAATCCACCCAAGAGGCGGGATCTCTCTAAGAATACAGTCTCCTACATTAGATTCCCTGCTGCACCAGTAAATGCCCATCCGCCCCATCAGCGTCAAGTAGTTTATGCACCCACACCCACACCTAAAGCACCTCATACATCACACATCACCCCCACTGTCACTCCAGTTTACCCTACCCCACCGGTTAGGATGCGCCCAACATTGGCACATCAACAGTCTAAGTGACAATGCCGTGACAGGCGCCACTATATCCCATTGGTGGAGCCATTGAGCATGATGTTCCCTAAAGTCGCATCCCTTTTGAGGCTGCCTGAGATTTACCCACCACCAAGTTCGCTCTCCACATGGTACAATACGAACGTGTTCTGCAATTTCCATCGAGTCACAAGCCACTTGATAGACAATTGCCTCACACTGAGGGACACTATCCAAGACTTGATTGACCAGAAGCTCATCGTGATTAGCACGCAGGCGGCAAGCCCAGCGCCTACATTAACAATTGCACAAGCACCCCTAGCACAACCCAATATAGTTAGCCAACCTTTATCACAGCATTCAATCCCGGGAGCATCAGGTCCCTCGGGAGTCAATTCCGTCTATCCTCTTGCTCTTGTCTCATCTTCTATCCGTCCTACCAATCTTATTCATGATGTATCCTCTCCTTTTCCGCGTCAGTTGTATCGATCCTTTCTCAGTGGTTCCAAGGAGTCGATTAGTATTATTCGTCCTACCGTTGAGTCGGAGTACACTATGGCACCGCCTATCGTATACTCCCAGCCACCTGCACCAATTTGTCTACAAAGTTGGCCACAATCTGGACCAATCTAGTCATCAACACCTCAGAGTTACCACGTTTCATATCCTCCAGCCATGCCTATACAGCTAGTAGCCCGTCCCTTGGTTGTCATCACCTTTACTCATGACACCCATCGTGTTCCATATAATTACACCATAGAAATGTGTGCAGAGGTAACACGATCGGGTAGGGTGTACAAACCCTCGGCACCCAGACTTAGTCCTCCAGCACCAAACCTTGTCCAGTCAAAAGCCCAACCATCTAGACCTCCAACACCCGTAGCACCAGTTCCCATCCAGTTGCAAACTCAACCCTCACAACCACCCGCACCAAGAGTGGCTCCACCCATTCCCACCAGAAGCAACCAACCTTCAACAGACATAACAGCTCAACTTAAGAAAGTTAAAGCTAACATTTCAATTTGGGATCTGATTTACACCTCAGCTGAGCACAGGGAGGCCTTCCTTAGAGTCTTCCAAGCTGCCCATGTGTCCCCAACCATTGAGCCAGCTACCCTTGAAAGTATGGTGGGTATGATAGTGACGCCACAAGTGATCTCCTTGTCGAGCCAGGAATTGCCACCATCGGGAACCAATCATAATTCTCCTTTGTTCATCACTATGCAATACCGGAGCTTTCGCATCTCTCTTACAATGGTAGACAATGGAGCAGGTTTAAATGTCTGCCCCTTGCGTACGGCAAGTGCAATTGAATTCAAGTCCAAAGACATAATACCAGAAGTGAAATGGATGATGGCATTCGATAATATGCACCACGATGCACTTGGGATCTTGATCATTCCTTTGACCATTGGTCCAGCCTGCTTCGACATAGAATTCTACGTCGTTGACATTGAATCTTCCTTTAATCTCTTGCTTGGATGCCCTTGGCTTCACAAGCATCAAGTCATTCCCTCAGCTCTCCATCGTATGATCAAGTTTTGCTGGGACGACAATGTTGTTGTTGTCATGGCAGAATATCTAGAGAAGGTTGAGGTGGTCTCTGCAATAGCTCCAGAAACTGTCCACTTTGAGCCCAAACCCTCTAATGTTCTGTATTGTGTCAACCGGTTTGAGCCGGTTAATTTCATTCCTTCCCTTGAGCGCGTCGGCCATTTGGCCATTTGTAGTGATCCCTGTTTGATGGTCGATAACTTGTGTCACAAGTGGGGATATGAGAAAGGAACCCCCTTGGGCGATATGGCCAAGGAATCGCTGAGCCAAACAAGGCAGAAGAGTGGAAAGAGCGTGAAGGATTGGGATACGAGCATCAGTATTAGTGGAAGAGATTCCTGCTCTCCGATAAGTCCCTAAGGATGATCAATTCATGCGATTTGACTAACTTCACCAGTGCAGGCATCTTGGTTCCAAATCTGAGTCCGTTTACAGTCTCAGTGTCACAGTCACCAGTAGTTTGGATTTGCCTGGAGGAGTCATATCTAGAGAATGATCAGTCAGAGCAGGCCATCGAGCAGATCTGTGAGTAGTTGCAGAATTGTTCAAGTTTGTTAGAGTCAAGACAGTCGTAGTGAGTCAGGCAACAATAATGGAAGATCCAGTTCAGAGGGTAGACTCAGAGAACAGCCTGACAGATGACATTATTGGAGATTTGGATATTTTGTTCCAAGAGTAGTTGGAAGCACTCGCAGAGGATCTAGTAGAGCTCAACAGAGTTAGGAAAGGAAAGGAAAGGAAGTTGTTTCAGAATCCCAACCAGAATCACCAGTACCATCACAACACCAAGTTTCAATTATGGTCATTCTTTAGTCTGGAAAAGAGTGTGTTAGACCAATGGAGTTAATCTTTTGTTAGCCAGGAGGTGGGTCTAGCTGGTACTGGCAACTTAAGCCTCACCTTAAGGGTGAGGAGCAAAAAAAAAAGAACCTGAGCTAGGCTCAGGAGGTAGTATAGGCGGCAGCAATCTTATCAGTCAACAGCAGGATAGCCACCAGCAGGCAACAACTTTTGTAAATATTATGGAAAATACAAAAAAATAAAAAAACCCAAAAAAAAAATCTGAAAATTACAAAAAATAAAAAAATGTGAATAGAGATTCATCAACCTCAAAAGCAAGAAGCCTTAGGTCCTCAGTTGGCCTAGACAGACGAGTTGCAGAAGAGGTCGCACAGTGCCATTACAAGAATACAAAAGTCACTGTGATTGTCATAAAGGATCATCTGAGCATAGAATTGAAAGAAATCCTCTTGGTCGATATTACAGATCCAACTTTCGAGCAAGAAATTCTGTCGAAGCTCATTACTTATGGAGAGGAAGATGAGGTCACCGAGGCATATGGTGTAGATGCAGAAAAGGACGATAATGCGCCTTTGCAATTTTAGCCTCACGACAATGACCTAGAAGGCCCTAGTCTACATGTGGAGGAAGAGACAAAGTTTGTCAACATTGGTATGGCAGAAGATGTTAAAGAAACATGCATCAGTGCCAAATTATCACCACAAGCAAAGACAGAATTTATTGCTTTCTTAAAAGAATATGTGGATGTCTTTGCATGGAGCTACGATGACATGGTTGGCCTAGACATTGAGGTGGTAGTACACACATTACCACTAAAACCAAATTCAAAGCCAGTCAAGAAGAAGCTTCGTAGATGGCGACCTTAGTGGTTGTTGAAACTTAAGGAGGAAATAATGAAACAACATAAAGTCAATTTCCTCAAGGTCATTCTTTATCCTGAGTGCCAAAGAAAGATGGGCGGGTTCGCATGTGCATAGACTATCGAGACCTCAACAAAGCGAGCCTTAAGGATGATTTCCCGCTTCCCCACATTGATATTTTGGTTGACAACACAGCAGGGCATAAGATGTTATCATGTATGGATGGATTTTTAGGATACAACCAGATCAGAATGGCAGAAGAAGACATGGAGAAGACATCTTTCATTACCCTTTGGGGATACTTCTACTACAGAGTAATGCCATTTGGGTTGAAGAATGTTGGTGTGACATATCAGAGGGCCATGATAGCGTTATTCCACGATCTCATGCACCAAGAAGTTGAAGTGTACGTGGATGACATGATTGCCAAGTCCAAAGAGTCCGACAATCACCTCACCTGCCTAAGGAAGTATAAGCTCCGCCTCAACCCTAACAAATGTGTATTTGGGGTGTCTTCAGGAAAGCTTCTGGGTTACATTATCAGCCAAAGAGGAATAGAAGTTGATCCTCACAAGGCTAGAGCCATTATTGACATGCCTAACCCTACTACTGAAAATGAAATACGCAGATTGTTGGGGCGATTACAATATATTACCTGATTCATAGTACAGCTTACACCCATATGTGAACTGGTATTCAAGCTCCTGACGAAGAATGCCCAAACACACTAGAATGATGAATGTCAAGAAGCCTTTGACAAGATCAAATAAATGCTGACAAAACCTCCAGTCTTGGTTCCTCCCATGCCAAGACGGTCCCTGTTATTATATCTCTCAACCACACAGTATTCCATGGGTGCGGTCCTAGGTTAGCATGACAAATCAGGGTGTAAGGAGAGGGCCATCTACTACCTCAGCAAGAAGTTCAATGACTGCGAGGCCAAATACAACAACATAGAAAAAGTTTGCTAATTCTTGGTATGGGCCACTCAGCACCTTAGGCATTACATGATGGCATACCGAGTCCTGCTATTATGTCGCCATGATCCTATCAAGTATTTGTTCGAGAAGCCAGCCTTAGTGGGCAGATGCGTTAAGTGGAAAGTTATGTTGTCGCAGTATGACATTACCTTTGTGACACAGAAGTCCATGAAAGGATAGGCGATGGTGGATCATTTGGCCGACCTACCTTTGTCAGAATATCAGCCACTACAAACACAATTTCCATATGAAGGCATCCTATTTGCAATGGGTGATCTAAAGTTAGAAAATCCTCAAGATGAGCACCAATGGTGTCTATATTTTGATGGTGCAATCAATAAAAGAGGAAGAGGTATCAATGCAGTTTTAGCAACGCCGCAAGGGCAGCTAATTTCCTTTGCAAGGAAGCTAACATTTGAATGCACCAACAATGAAGCTGAATATGAGGCATGCATCCTGGGATTACAGGTGGCACTAGAACAAGGTGTCCAGGAGCTTCGAGTATATGGAGATGCAATGCTAGTAATTTCACAAATTAGTGGTGACTAGAAGACTAAAGACAAGAAGCTTGTATTATACCATGAGCATCTACTGAAGTTGATTGACGAATTCGAGGATGTCAAATTTTCTTTCATGGAGTGGGCCAAGAACACGTACGCAGATGCATTAGCTACCCTAGCATCATGGCTATCACTACCAGAGGCCCAGGCAGTGGATATCTCAGTCACTTGCATAGAGCGGCCTGCACATGGCATGCACATCCAAGAAGCTGAACCAACAGTCGAATTACCTTGGTATCATGATATCAAAGTTTTCCTAGAGTCTGGCGGCTTCCCATCTAGCTTTTCTGTAACAGATAAGAAGACCTTGATATGGTTGGCCTCTACAGGTCGGACACCTATACAGAAGATCCTACAACCAAATGCTTCTTAGATGCGTAGATAAGAAGGAGGCAGATATATTGATGTTAAAGGTTCATGCAGGCACATGTGGTCCACACATGAATGGAGTGTTTTTGGCCAAGAAAATCATGTTACAGGGTTACTTCTGGTCTACTATGGAAACAGACTGTTGCCAATTTGTGTGGAAATGCCACAATTGCCAAGTATATGGCAACTTCATACATGCTCCCCCGCAACAGCTGCATAGCATGTCGTCGCCTTGGCCTTTTTCCCTTGGGGAATTGATATTATCGGGGCCATACATCCAGCTGCATCTAACGAGCATCGATATATTCTCATGGCCATCAATTATTTCACAAAGTAGGCCGAGGCAGCATCATATAGAGCTGTTACAGTGGTATTCACAGAAAAATTCATTAAGAATAACATTATTGCTAGATATGGGGTTCCACATGCCATCATATCAGATAACAGAGCTAATTTCATAGCAAAAAGAGTTGAAGACTATCTTCAAGGTTACAAAATCAAGCACCATAGATCCTCTCCTTATCAGCCGCAAATGAATGGTGCAGTCGAATCAGCTAATAAAAATTTGATCAAGATTTTGAGGAAGATGGCTGAGACACACAAGGACTGGCATGAGAAGCTTCCTTACACACTGTGAGCTTACAGGACCTCAGTCTGGACATTAACAGGAGCAACACCGTATTCGCTTGTTTATGGTATGGAGGTAGTTCTCCCTTTTGAAGTGGAAATCCTGTCATTGAGAATTTTGAAAGAAGCAGAACTGGATGAGGCAGAATGGGTCCAAGACTGCTATGTTCAACTAGACCTGATTGACGAGTACAGATTACAAGCCCTGCACCATGCCCAATGCTATCAAAAGCGAATGGCCTAAGCATATCAGAAGAAAGTTCGGCCTAGAAATTTTGTGCCAGGTGATCTGGTTTTACGTGCCATTCACCTACCCGATGCCCGAGGGAAGTTCAGGTCCAACTGGTGTGGCCCATTCATTGTGAAAGAAGCCTTATCTAGAGGCGTAGTCATTCTTGAGGATATGGATCGTGGGAATCAGTCAGAGCCCGCTAACGCTTTCTACCTAAAAAAGTACTACTAATGATCCTCAGCCACTCCCAGGCCTTGCAAAGTATACCATTACAGACCATGCATCTCCATGTTCTTACTAGTATCTCACATCCACACATCACGCATGCTGTATCATATGCATTTTACTTTCCTCTCTTTTGCATTATAGTTATAATAGGAAACATTAACATGAACATTGCCCGATGAGGAAAATCAGGAGGTCAGCATGCTTAGGAAGAGTTTTGATCCTCCTCATGTGTTACTACCTGTGTAACCTAAGGAGTGAGAGAGCATATATTTACGAGAAATTGGACGAAATGTACAAACTCCCAAGGGCCCTATACTTCAAGAGGGAGATAAAATGTTAGGAGGAGAGTGAGTGAGTGTGAGGCAAAAAAAAATATCATAGATATCAGAGCACAAAAAAAAGAAGAAGATAGAAGCCAACTCCAATGAGAGAGGCGTGTGGGACAACTCTATCCTTAAAACACATCTTGGAGAGAAGTTGAAGCATACACCTACAAAGCCCACATTTACAAAGGGATTAGCCACCCTTTAAGTTAAAATTAAAAAAGTGAGCAACCACCTCTAGCCTAGGTGTTCATTACCTCTAAGCAGGGATAGTATAAGTCAGCATGCCTTTGAGGGAGTAAAAGAAAAATGAATTGTTGAAAAAGTAGGTATAGGGCCCTAAGAGTTTGGCATGGAGCCCATTTTATCCCAAAAGTCTCTTGATTGAGTGAGAGCCACCATAAACCCAGGGATCCAGGTAGTGCCAGGTGAGTAGAGGACATTCTAATTCCTTGTAGCAGGCAATAAAGGCTTCCTTGACACTGAGGGTACCAACATCTTCTATAAACCATGCATAAATCTTGCTTCCATTTTATAAGTCTTGTATAAATCATTTGGTATTCAGCCTTTTCGATTACGCATCTTTTGCATTTTGCATCGCTTTGCAAGGCGTTTGCTCATGTTTTGACCAGGGGCATGCTAACTGCCTTTTGAGTTGCAATATTGGCAAAAAGGGAGCTTCAACTAGGGGCATGATAACCACTCTTTGGTTGGAAAATGGTATTTGACTAGGGACATGCCAGTTGCCTTTCTAAGTCAAGAAGATCACTGGGACAGTGCTACTGTCAAGAGTATGCGGGCCAATAGTTGTAAAAATGGGACTGTCCCTTTATCACAGCTCATCAGTTGTACAAAATTTGCTCTCCTGGTAGCAATGGGTTCTTAAGTTACAATCAGTCGAATCTTGCCCTTTTTGAGCTGCCAGCTCCTGTAAATGAGGTACCACCAAGAGGAAGTTCATTTATGGGCCAAGTTTTTTGAATTTTGGCCTTGTACTCTACTGTGCAATCCAAACCTTTAGTAATGGCAAGACCAGAAGATTGAATGCCACCATGCATCAGGCGAGCCAACTCGAAAGTTGTCACATTGGAGCCGAGAACATATCTTTTGAAGCAGTTGGGCATTGGGCTTTGCTCAATTGAATCCTGGCAAAAGCCAAATTGACGAAGAACACGGACAGGATGGTATTCCACACCACCCGTAAGCCCTGGAAGGATAACCAGTCGCATATCACTGTTGTTAAAAAAGACAATGAAGGGCTTCGCAGTTGTGAACAGAATGCGCCATCATTAGTAAGATTTCGCAGTCTTTCACATAGCTCGTGCACGCCAGGAAGGGTGGGTGAATGATTGCTGCGACTGTAGGAGTCAAAGACAGAGTGTTGGGGGCGTAGGACTTCCACCCCCATGTGGGCAGCAAGGCATGTCTGTCAGGAAAAAGCAGAGCACAGTTAGATAAGCACAGTAAAACATTAAAATAACAGTGTTGGCTTACTTGCACTAAGGCGCCGCAACCATGGAAATGCCGGGAACGTTTCAATGCTCAATCTAAGCCAACATAGGCCTCTGCCAGAAGAATGGGGGCAAGATCAATTTGGTGGGTGATCATGGCCAACGCTATCTCTGCCACCTCAATGGCAACTGTCATCCGGCCATGATTGAGGATGAGCACCCCAAGGAAGCGCACCACAAAGCCGTGGAGCCACAAGCTACCTGATGACACATGGTCACTGGCAATCTTGTCGAAATAATCCAGGCGGAGCATTGGAGCCAACCCATCTTTGCAGATGAGGCTTTTCTCGCAAGCACTTTGGGATAAGCTTGTCAGTTGACTCAAGACAGAAGCATAGCTATCACAGCACAAGAAAATGGGTGGTGACATGTACGACGATAGCCCACAGATCCGTCGGACTTCCTCCAAGGTAGGGGTAAGTTTTGTTTGTCTAAAGCAGAATACATGGAAGGTGGGTTTCTAGAATCTAGCCACAGCGCACAACAAGTGCCAGTTCACCTCAACCTTGGCAATATTCAACAATGAAGAGGATATGCCTTAAACCCGCAGTTGCTCACGATCCTCGGCAATTAATGCACCAATCCATGTTTGCAGAACATCGGTGTAGTGTTTTGCTATTATCATGGTTGGATATCCTTGTGTGGAAAACATGATTTGGCCATTATAACAGTTATCCAGTGGGCTCTGTCATATACAAGCAGTGCAAATAATTCAATTTCCAAGGTCAAAAATGCAAAATGGCCATGAAAATTGCACTTTGATCCTCAACACTATGCAGCTTTCATACGAAAGGTAAATTGCAAAGTGTCAAGAAAAATAAACACACAGCCTTCAAAAGTTCAAAAGATGGGATAATTTGCAGAATGCCCCCTTACACCGTGAAATTTGCAGAATAGCCCACAAAGGATGCGACAATCATATTTGAGCAGAAATTCACAAGCACTTAGCAGAATTTCAAGTTTCATAGCACAGCAGCAATACAATCATTAGAAATTTGTCATATTAGGCTAATTTGCAATAAAGGCCCTCAATTTTGGAAAATTGCAAATAGGCCCTAACTTTTTGCAAAACTCATAGACAGTGCCAAGTGAGATTAGAACCTCAGCGAGGTTCTTTCAGAGGATATCTCACACACATCTTAGCAAGAATACAGGTTTTCGTGCCATGGAGCCAGCAACAAGTGCAACCATGCCGGCGAGGAGATTCCGCAAATGAATGCGAAATCGGACGGCAAAATCACGTCGAAAAAGCAAAATAAAACGGAGTCGCCACCTAATCTATTATGGAAGACAAGGAAAACCATATAC